>JAQIXX010001763.1:0-30194 GCA_034700605.1 Willowsia nigromaculata | reverse complement strand
CGTTAACGCATTACTCTACGACCAAAAACTGAGCTTTGGTAAATTGCTATAACAAATAGACACAGATTTATCAATATGTAGGTACCTATAATTTGGTATGCTACCAGAAACCGCAAGCACAAACTATATGTACGTACATCATTTGAGAAAAGAAATAGATTCCCGTATAGAAAAGAGCATACTATGTGACCAGATAAAAATGTAAGTTATAGTAAAATACGCTAGGAAAGTCATTATGCAAACTCCTTCAGGTAACAGTGAAACATAAAAGATGTAGGCAAATATAAGCACGTAAACTTGATTAGATAAATTACATACTTTCATTCATTTTTATGCATTTTACTTCCCTCTGGGCAGAAGGGACAGCGATTTTTGCATGCATCATCGTGATAGGTTTGAACGTGATTTTATGTCTAACTTCTAGTGCTAGTATACGCAATGCATTGTTTCGTTATAAAGCAAACTTCTCTACAAAATTTCAAGCAAACGAAAGAATGATCAAAGACTCTCATCTCTTTTTATTCTTTTAATGATTATATAGCCAGGTTGAAAATCAGGCGAACAACTAACTGATTTTACTGTTACAAAAATGCATCCACGTAAGATTTTCTGCATGAAGACAGAAAGTGTTAATATGTAATAATAACGTAATAGCAGTCTAGTAATAAATATTACTTCTCAAATACTTCAAACTTGAAGTTGTTAGGTATGTGCTCATCTCTCATCATAATGCACGTAGGTAGGTGTTAAAAAACAATAGAAAGAAACACATTCACAGCATGAACTTGAAAGCGAAAGGCTCTGCTGGGAGATGTGATAATATGTAACATAAGTAGACGATACAATATCAGGCATACGGGCTCATCATCGTTTACTTGTCTGAGATTCATTGTTAGTTGTCGTCCAATTATTATTGTCCCATGTGCGCTCAATGTAACACGTAGAGTTGTGTTTTGTTGATTATCAGGGTTCATTACCCCCTTCCTTTAAATTACTCGAATCCACCAGACCTAAATGTTATGCAGAATAATATTTTGAAGCTGAAGGCGGAAGTTACTTCACTCAAGAGTACAAAAAAGGAGTTGGAGGACCATTTAAAGGCTATAAAGTTGTCTAGTGTGATGCCACAACACTCCCACGAAAACAGCAATGATGTAAATAATAATATTGCTCCTCCACTCTGTACTTCAAATCCAACCTGTATGATGAGGAAGGAACAAGTTTTCGTCGGTCACAACTCAAGTCAGCAGCAGGCAGACATTAATGGAAATCATGAAGAACCCCTTAAGGTAGATCACGTTTTTCCGGATGACGTTCTCAAATTGGACCTAACTGCGTCTTCGACTTGCATAAAATGCTGTAGAACAATAGAAAAACTTCTGGAAACCATTCGGGATATGGAAAATGCCAGTGCTATACAAAGAGATGAGTATTTACAATGCATAGAAAAATTTGAGAAAGAAAATCGACTTCTTCGCCATAAAGTAGGTCAATCTATTCAAATATAAATTTCTTCCATAAACAATACTTAATGACAGTATTATATATGTTCGAACAATATTCTACTCTTAAATTCCTGCGCTGGTGCTACTACAACCAATATGCAAAGAATTCGCATTTCTGTCAAAAGTTTTTTACAACGGTAGCTCTCCATAAAATTTTTATAACACTTCGCTTTGAATATCGAGTGATGTGCAGGCATAAAGTAACGAAGAGTAAAAGAGCATAGTAAAAATCGTAATTACCATTCACCGCATCTGCAAATGAAGGTGTAGCAATGTTAGGTTTGCAAATTTATATAATCTTTCTAGGTATATTGTTTATATAGACCCATTCTTAAAGAACTGCATTGAGTGGGTATGTCTACTATTTCCCCGTTTCCTTTTTGTTGTTGTGGCTGAAGAGTGATGAATGAGATCTTTTATTAGCGCAATTTTGTTTGCGCAAATCTGCCTATGAGTGCTTTAACACGATTGATTGTAGACTACAAACCAACATCATCATCAAGCCTTGACCTTTTTCATTAGGCTCTATATAATTTCCTAATTTCATTCACGGCTGCATCCTAAAAGGATGCAATTTACAAGCAGGTTTTCATGCTCTGAAATAACAGTGTGTTGTTACAAGATTTATTAATCAAATCAATCAATAATATAGAGAAATTGCTAGGCACATTGATGGCATTCATTGTTCATTGTATAGGTATGCACACAACAGGGAGATTTGCCTATTTTATTGACCAATAATTCGTATGTTTTGCTTTTGAACAACTTATGCTTACTGCTGCTAATAAAAAATTATATATTATGACACTTTAAATGCTCACAATACATATGCATATTATTGTATCCCTGTCAAATATGATGAGTTTTCCAATCTACATCACTCAAGAGTTTCTCTTCTCAAGAAGTTACTAATTTTCTTTTTGCTTTAATTATGCAATCAGACTCTATTTCTAGAATTGTTAACTATTTTGATTGGGTATAAAAAACTTATTTACTGCATTACATGCTTCCGTCATGCTATATATCACCATTCGTCAAAGTCGTAACTCGATAGAATTTCCCTGAAAAGCATAAAAAGAACAAAGCATTTACAAAAACTGTACAGCACATTGACCAATATTTTAGAGAAATGAAGTGAAATTGATTTTTCATTTTTCATTAGTTTGCCTTGAGATAATTGAAAGTTAGTAGTGATATGCAGGTGTTATGTGGAGATTCGATATTGTATTTGTAACACGTTTGATGTTAGACTTGTTCTTGTTTGTTTACTGGAAGATGCCCTTTGTGTAGTTCATCTAACCTTGACCACAATAAAGGAATGCATTCAAACGTCAGTTTAGACTCCGTTCGACGAAGCTAAGTCCCTGTATGCAAGCATGATTCAACCTACCGACCCTTTATTTCTTTCATGTTGATCTTGCCTGTGGAAAAACACAAAATTTAGGTCTTGAAAATAAAACATGTTAAATACTTCCGCTTCTCATCAACCTTTTCCATCCACCGTTCACTAAAAGTGAAAAGCAAAAGCCCCTCTGGAATTTTCAAGCTACCTACATAATATGTACTATGAAAGTTCTACATGGGAATTAGCTGTTTTAGAACACCTAATTGATTTTTGCATGCATGCTTTAAAAGCACATAAAAAACTGCTATTTCTGTATAATAAGCTGTTTATCGTATAAACCGAGTACTTACATTTACATTTTGAATAGCGAAAACCATAATGAACGATAGCAAGATATCAGGTTTTGAGATGAAAATGGATTCATAGCTACAATAATTTGCAGCTTTTCGAGCATTAGATAATGGATCTGATGAACTTGCAACTATACTGCATGCTTCGTTTTTACTAGATATTAACATACCTATATGGATTATGTCATTAATTTGAAGGAAAAGATTTAATCCACTATTTGACTTTGCATTAAAGTCTTATTTAAATTTGTAATATATATACTTTAACTTTTATAATTTGCATAAAATCCACAAGCAATACAGAACTTTGTATAGATATCAATAATTGAACAAAAGCTTTTCGATTCGGCTATTCGGCATAAATTTTATTACACCTTAAGACTTCACACTTGGTAATATGCGGAGGCTATTGTAATGCTATGAATGCAGTTTGATCTCACATTACTTGCAGATCATACCTTTCTAATCTCACGCACACCAAGCCATCAAGCATATTTGCTTCTTGTGTTGCTCTTCTGTCAAACTTTTATTTATATCTACTTGTCGCGTCGATTGTCTGGCTTTTCAGACACCTTTTGAGCATAAGACCCATTGTGTAATAACCACATGAGTGAGCAGTGATTCGGAAATGGTACTGCTGATGGTCATTAGTCATTACTATTACCATAAACATTTTTTTGCTCATGAAGTAAAGTAAAAGTCAAAGCCTTTCATTTTGTCGTTTCATTCATTTATTGATATGGGTTTGGTTTTGGTCCATTCAAGAAAATATATCGCATCCTTTACCTGTTGATAGAGAAGAAAAGATTGACTACTTTTGAAGTGGCTTAAGTGGTTTAGAGACAACAATAAAATAACAGAGAGAAATCTGTCGCATGAGTAGCCCTCACATTTTTTCACTTTTCATAATGCTAATGGCTTGTGTCTGTGTATCGATTTGTTGTGTGGTCATTTTCTGACCACATTCTATGGGGATTCGATAATTCATGGGGCAGCTTAAGTATATGCCTCGGCTTCGGCATCGTATATTTTTGCTTTGATAATCCCACGACAGATTTCAAAAGTCGGGCAGGGCTTTTTTGGTCATGGTTGAAACTGTGGCTTTCCAAATTCAAACCAATCCAACTATAAATCTGAGTAGAGTGAATGAATTTCGTTCGTGTTAATAGCTTTATGAACAATATGATCATCATTATCATTATGGTACTTATGATATTTTTGAATGCCTCATTGAGATATGCAAAAGATTTTTCGTAGACCACATTGCTACAAAAGAACTTTCTTTGAATGAAATAAAACAATTAGCATTTTATAGTAGAAAGCTGAAAAGCTATTCCATGTTTGAAATTGAAGTAATAATAAACGCGGCTTCAGACATCAGTAAATCCAAGCAATTAATTACATTAACTTTCAAAGGTAGACGCATCAGAGAAGTATGAATTGGAGCTCTGGAATCAAATAAAGGAACTACAGGAAAAGTTGGAAATGGAAAAGTTGGCAAAAGAACGAGAACTGAAGGCTCTGAAGGACGCTCATAAACCTCAATTCCGGCAATCCAGACATGATGTATTTTACAACATGAGAAATCGAAGGGATTCAAATTTTATGAGAAAACTTCCCAGTAAATCCCCAGTTAAAACGCATTCGAAATTCGAAACTCTAGATCTTAACAGAGGTAGAACATATGCCAAAGTCATTCAGCACAGCAGATCAAATTCAAATTCAACCGCAAGCTATTCAAGTGGTGGTCGAAATAGTAAAGAAAATATCTACAGGAGGAATCAATCAGAAAATAATTATCGTAGAAGTCGAAGCTCATCTTCTTACCACACAATCAAATTGCCAACCGATCCAAGAAGCAGGGTGGCAAGTCTGTCCCCTGTAAAAAGATTTGATCCCACTGCATACATTGCCGAGAAAAAAATTAAGCAAAGCAAAATAGCAAATCTCAGGTTACAATCAAAAGCAAAATGATCTCTATTAGCCTATAACTAAATTTCCGATCTCTGTGCAAGTAATACTCTTGGGAATCGAATATTTTGTAGAATGAAGAAAATTGAATCACGTTTTCGACCAGTATCGGCGGGATCACGTATGCCTCCATGTAGATCTCCTAGTCCTGCTCCCAGTGGCAGATCAGCGCATCTGACACGTACAACTGTTAGTCCATCTACTTTGTATGAGCGTGTATCCGGAGAAATGTCTTCTAGTTTCAATGTTCGAAAACAAAACACTCATAAAATGGAAACATGTCTGCCAAACAAGTCCAGCTCCCATTCCAAGTCATTCAAGGATCGTCTAGAAAGAAGTTATTGCAGAAATAATAGCCGTCCGTCTTCGGCGGATAGCTTTAAAACAAAAATAATATCCACTGGTACAAACTTTCGGTTTAGTGAAAAGGGAAAAGAAAAGTCAAAAACTTTTACGGAGAAGAAGGAGGAAACTAAACATCAAGCTAAAATTTTCATGCGTGATACGAGTAATTCTCTCAACGCCCCAACTTTTACCAATGAATACAGAAATAGAATTCAACGAACGCCAGCAAAAAAACCGATTCCAGACACCCAAAAAATGCATAGCACAAACAATAAAGCGATAAATACTTCATTTACCTGTAATCAGTTAGAACCATTGGTGGCTATAGGGGAAAAGTCGAAATTCATCAATATCAAGAAGGCTTTTGCCAAGGGACAAAGTGACAAAAGTAAGAAAAAATCCACATTCTCTGATCTATATTAAGAATGGGTTTTCCAGACTAGTTTAGTAATTGTTGAATGCATTTTCACTAAATGCACATTTTAAAAATCCGTTTACACTTTGTCTTTATGCTTCACAGAAGATATATCGTTCTTGCAAGAGAAACTCTCTGCCTTAAACGCGTACTTAGAAACATGCAAACCAAAATGATGGAAGGATAAATCTTGTGATGTAACGTAAGTAAGATAGTTCAGCAATTTTTAGTGTTGCGGCTGTACATATTGTTATGTGGCAATGAGACGAGAAAGTGAAAGCTCAATTATATGCTGGCGCTGTTGGCTATAGGCAAGGTTTCATCCTCTGGTCATTCGCCAGCCAAAAAACTGGTGAAAATGTGCAGTTTATAAAAGAAATAAAGAGAAGTTTTTGGATGGTTTCCTGTTATGTTACTTCAAATAATTATTATTGCGTGAGTTTTCTTTTATCCATCATAGCAGTAATCGCACTTGACTCAACATTCGCATACCTATTATTTATACTTTCTGATATATGAGACAAGCAGCAAACTCTTTCATTGTCATTGCGTTTTTAGCAGTTACTGTTGCTGCAAACATTATGCACATTATAATCCCTGAATTTTCTAAATGAAATCATTCATCGCTGTGCATTCAATCAGCAAAAGCGCCTTGCATGATTATTGCATTAACCGGGCAGCCCTTCATACATGTATTGCAATTTGCAATTTTTCATATGAATTATAGAAGTTTATATTATTTCTGGTTCAAATCTAAGGCAAAATCTAAAGGCTAATTGTTAGTAGTTAAATTTTAACACGAGAAAAAATACCTCGGAAATCAGAAAAAAATAGATCGAAGATGTATATTTAATCGTGAGTATGTAGAATGCATGGAGGAAATTATAAGCGTTGTAGATAGTGCAAACGCAAACGTTGAGTATCTATCTACCCAGCCCATTTCTCAATCGCTGCTCGGCTGCTTCTGAGCAAATTACAGATTACAACATTACATTACAAGGTTAGGTAGCGAGGCAAAATGTAGACTGGCATGCAAAAAACATGTGACCAATGCAATCCCATAAAATACGGCTCTACGACACTTCTATGGCGTACATTTTTATACAGCATGCTTGCAGTCTTCTATTTACAGAAAAGAAACTATTCCAAAAACACGGGTAAAAAGGGAAGAAAGTAGATACTTTCTTTTTGTGCTTTCAGCGATATTAAAAACATCCGGTTTTGTGAGGATAGTGCCCGTCATCTGGGATAGATGTGTCTTGCTGGATCAGTATTAAAAAATTGCAAAACCTTGTTGTGCTCTGTTGTGCGGCTTGATCAGTAAAGTTGGAATAAAAATTTCGCCTCTTATCACGACGAGAGTCCATGATAAAAATTAGTCGGTAAAATAGGCCACAACCACTGTGAAAATAGTTCCCATTGGTACATTTGGGTGAGTAGAACAGCTGTTTATAACTGCTTGTGTGTCCATTATTATTTTCTCAATAAACATGAATACATTCAGATATTAATATTGAAAGCGTTAAGTTTTGCTCTGTATGTGGTCTTTCCAATAGTTTATACCTCCTCTGCTGGACTGGACGATAATTGCTCTTCCATTTCGAAGGGTCATCGCCAATTGCGAGATAAAACTACTAGTATTACAATCATTATCACTCTTGTAGGTGTGTTCATTAGTTACGAAAAAGTAAGATGGCTACTCGGGTATTTCGTCGACTACTGGTAAGATCTAATATTTCCAATTTCAGACGAAATGCATAATATTACACGACTTCGATTTAACTGCTTGTTAATTAACTTTGTGCTTGTTCCAAATAGCCCATCAACTACCATAATGTTCGTTTTGCTTCAACTTCTTCACGAACAGTAACCCTAATACCTGGAGATGGAATAGGTCCCGAAATATCTGCTGCGGTGCAAAAAATATTTGCAGCGGCTTCGGTAAAAGAGAAATCACTAATTACTTAATTTTGTCAGACTTCATCTCATATATTTCCAGTTTATTAACCATTCTGACTCTGTTTTCACCTGGAATATAACAGGTACCTATTAATTGGGAGCCTGTTGACGTTACGCCAGTTAAAGGGCCAGATGGCAAATTTGGAATACCTCAGAAGGCTATTGATTCTGTTAACAAACATCAGATAGGATTAAAAGGACCCTTGATGACACCTATCGGGAAGGGACACAGATCGCTCAACTTGGCTCTCAGAAAGTAAGCATATATCTTGATGTTTAGATTCTGCTGTAGAGCAAGCAGCCTTTGAGACGTGTAAATAATCTAACTGGGACATTCATCAATTTTAGAGAGTTCAATCTATATGCCAACGTGAGACCGTGTAAATCCTTGGAAGGTTATGAAACGTTATACAAGGATGTTGACGTTGTGACAATCCGAGAAAACACTGAAGGTGAATATTCAGGCATCGAGCACGAAATCGTACCCGGTGTAGTGCAGTCAATCAAATTAATTACTGAAGATGCTTCAAGGCGTGTTGCGGATTTTGCATTCAGTTATGCCAAGGCTAACGGCAGACACAAAGTAACTGTTGTACACAAAGCTAATATTATGTAAGAATACGAGTAATAATAATTATTATCATCTGAATATTACTATTACCATTTCCCAATTTATTAATATTTCCAAAACACGTAATATAATTCAATGTTATGTTTTATCAGGCGTATGTCGGATGGTCTTTTCCTTCGCTGCTGTCGAGAAGCTGCGAAAAAGTTTCCAGAAATCAAAATGGAGGAGAAATATTTGGATACAGTGTGTTTAACTATGGTTCAAGATCCATCTCAATATGATGTTCTAGTCATGCCCAACTTATATGGTGACATCCTCTCCGATCTATGTGCTGGTTTGGTTGGAGGCTTGGGCTTAACTCCTTCCGGAAATATCGGACTCAACGGTGCCATATTTGAATCTGTAAGTGTTTCTTTATAAGGAAGTTATTCGTCATTAGTATTAATAACATGTTTGAATCGTTTTCCTCTGCGGCTCATGTAATAATTGATTTTTTTGGTTGGTAGGTTCACGGAACTGCTCCTGACATTGCTGGTCAAGACAAAGCCAATCCAACTGCACTTCTTCTATCAGCAGTCATGATGTTAAGGTAGGTTCATTCTAAAGCTTGAAACTACTTGATATTAAAACAGTGCCGGGGACATTCCAACCTAATTCCTTCCCTATAATGTCTTAGATACATGGAATTGGGAACTTATGCCAACACGATCGAGAAAGCATGTTTTGATGTAATCAGGGATGGGAAGACACTGACGGGAGACCTGGGTGGAAAAGCGAAGTGTTCAGAGTTTACTGATGAAATTTGTAACAAGATCCAAAGTCAATCTTAAGTGCGTAGATGTACTTAAATGTAACAGACTACTCGAAGATTGTATGACCTCATAGATCAGTTGATTCACCATCGATTTCTTAGGAGGGGCAATAATAGTATAGTGCAAGTCGACCGTGTACAACATTTGATGCAACTAGTTTTAAACATTTAAAACAAAGAACACTATTATCAATAAAATAGAATTACAAAGCATTTATGCAAAAATTCTTGTAGATGGAAGTATAAATTAAAGTATACATACAGAATTAATGACAATAAGCGGCTATAATCTGTTAAATGTGTGGGATATTGTTTATTCTTTCCATCGATCCAAGCATTACCTATGATTTACTTTGAATGAGATTCCGTTAAAACAATTTTAGTTTCGCATGATGTCAAATGTCATATGTCATAACATCGTAGATTAAGTGACAGTACTAAATTTTATATTAAATACATTTAAATCCGATCCGTAGATAGTATCAATTTATGAAAAGGTCATTGTATCATATTATATTTCAACGTTATGAGAAGTCGACATAGCTCCATTTCCATTTTTCATGATTGATATAGAAGCAACACCTAAAATGTGAAATTCACAGTGTGAATTTAGACCGCATAGTATAGACATTCAATTGTTTAATAGTGTTTTCAGACTATACAACACAATTCACAATAATATCATGGGTATTGTGTTTCGCAATAAATTTTATCTACGTCATTTCTTTTCCAGTATTATGCATAACTATGTGTATCGTGGGGATTTCATGTTTCCTATCACTAATGCCTTATATAGCTTTATAGCGAATAACGAATATCTCACGCATACGCGTAGTTAGAATGTTGTTATTTGTTATTGCAGTGATTCAAGCAGGCGTCCGAATTTTGCCGCAAGAAACTCATAAATATAACATAAAAGATTAAGCAATCTTGCACGCATGCATCTTGTAATTCATAAAAGAGTTACTTTGAAAAATATTTTTGTCATAATATGTATTCTCTTCGGCCACGTGCCTTCTTATATCCTGTGTTAGTTTTAAAATCTCAGCAGATGATGCGAGATACGGTCTTCCAGTAGGTAACCAGTATAAAAAAACAAAGAAAGCGTGTCATATTATCGGTACGTACCGTGGCCAGTTGTAATTCGTATCCTAACATGTCCTAAAATCTTAAATTTTTCCAAAGAAAAAAAAATTTTTCGATTTGAATCAGTCAAGTTTACTGTCGACCCTTCAACTTTTTTCCTCTGAAATCTTTAGGCTCAGGCTTTAGCTTACGACAGCGCTGTTTTTTCCTGTTAGTTCTCATTGTTATCATAATGTCAAAAATTATTCATATTTTTCATATATCTGTGCATTTCACAGTTTACCCATATATTTGCCTCTTTCATGTGCACTATTTTCACTTCCCAATGTTATCATGATATCGCAATGGCGAATTCGTGCTAGTGCTGATTATAGTGGCACAGTGAACTATCTCCTATTATAAGTAGACATTAGACATGTACCTATGCATAATATCCTGAATCACTTTCTTGTTGATTTTGTCTTACATCTTCTTACACAGATATAGCACTTGGCCTGGAATAGTGAGTGATCTTTTAGTACAGAAAATGGCAAAACCTTTGCTCTTTACTGAAAAGAGCATGTACTCGGGCTGCTGCTTCTTTTCTTCTCAGCACTACTTTGCCTGGCGAAATAAGGAAAATCCTTGTGGAAATCGAGGTATCGATCAGGCAGCTTGCACTGCGTCACCGACCTTGAAAATGTGTTTCTACGTAACAGTGCCAGAGAGGAGAGTTAAGAGAGAATTTTAGCAAAGAGAGACCTGAGAAGAGGATAAAAACAACAAGAAGGAATGCATTGGTTCTTATAAAAACTCCTCTCAGTTGTAGGCTTACCTCATCACACCGCGCGTTTTGTCTTCGCTACTCACACGCTTTCATACGATCATAATAATGATACTCTCAATACTCTCAATCAAACTATGCATCGGCTTCTTTTGCTACTTAATATAATTCGATGATTGCGATGTGTTATCAATCAGATGGATTACTGAACACGCGTTTCTGTAGTCCAATAGGAATATATCTTTTTACTTGTTTGTGCAAATCTGTTTGATATGCTAAAAAGTAAACCTCTATTATATAATTGTTTCAATTTTTTAAACTGTTCGAAATATGGTTACGAAGAAAGTAGTAGTCATCTATACCTTGCTCAATTTGAAATCGCGAGGTATGTTTAATCTTTTGAAAAAGTACACAACGCTTTTGCATATAGCTACGTATGCTTTGTAGATAAAGGTGACCGAGTCGTCTTTATAAAGATTGAAGGAGATGTCAATACATCCAGAAATTTTTACAAATCACTTTGCAGCCCAAAATTTATAAATTTTATAATTTGTATGCGTACATTTTTGTACTTGGACATTGATTTTGGTTTGAGACGCATCATGCATATTTTTATGAAATATCGCGGATACCATTACTTTCGAATTACTAAACTAGCCGTATTTCATGTACACTTACATAGACAATGCAAACATGTGGCGAATTAGGTGAAGAGAAAATCATAATTATATCAAGAAAGTAATCTTTGGGTTGTATGACAATCGAATTGAAGGGACAAGGGAGCCACATGTCATGCCACATACACTTTCAATGTCAAAACTATTTTTTTCTAAACCAAAAAGTCACGAACAATGTGTTTTAGTCCGCAGTTGAAATTGTGTATTATGTTAACCCTTTTATATTGTAAAGTTTGAGTATAACTTAGCTGATGGCAAATATAGGTAGCTAATAATAATATAATCTGCGTTTTTAATATTTCCAGTCCAGCATAAAGAAGCTATTATTGTTGACAAGATTTTCTGGTTTGATAATACAGGTTTTAATAAGCCCAAAATGTTTGTTAAGTCAAAGGCAGTTGAAGCTATAAGAAATTGTATGTAAATGGTAGGTCTGCATATCTTAACCAGCAGCCTGCTCTGATGAGAGATGTATGAATACAAACGAATATTTTTTCCTGCAGATTATCAATCCGCCTCCCATTCGCTTTTAGGAAAGATAAGATGACAAACGCTATCAAGTCGCGAAATATTTTGGAGTACCTTCTCGCTACAGTGATGGATGGTGAATTTTTATTTTGCTGTTTTTGCAAATAATTCCTTATCGTTTAGTGCAAAATAATATGTAATGAAATACTTCAATTCATGTGCATGCATATCTAGGTTCACCACACACATATAATATGTCATGAATCTCTCCTACTTCAAACAAAGCAGTAATATTGCCCATATACGTTATTCATATATGAAAACCTTATATAACCAAGTAACTTATGTAATGCTATGCATATACATATATGTTTTTATTTTTAAAAGATGAAGTCACTAACATGTCATCTCCAGAAGATGTGAATTGATAACAAAGTTGGAGTTACTACATACCTCGTTCTCAGATCGAGAGAAATTGTATAGCCACTATACTGAGCGCTACAAATACTCTTAATAACCATTTTAATTTCAAACGTAAATATGTATGCATTTAAATAACAATCCGATCAACTGCTTCATTTGCTTCAGGGTATATGTGTATGCATTCAAACATATTTATGCGTTATACATATTTATGCATGACACATTACTTGACGATTTTAGGGAGGGAGCTGAGGTAATAGAAATAAATATAAAAGGCTGTCAGTCAAGCAGCAGCAAACAACAGCGCAGCAGCGCACATATCGCATAGTAATAGCACTGCTAAAAGCTCCTTCGTCTAAGACATGCTTAGTCATACAATAAAGGAGACTGAAGAAAACTACGTTTTACCTCGTAGTTTATAATATGTAGTACGCAGCGTATAATGGCATAATAATATAAAGCATTATAGAAGCGTATTAGAGCATTTAGAAGTCCAAACATTCGTAACAACACTCATACAAATTTATTGCTACATTATCAAGCAAATGATTTTGGTATGAGCAAAGCGTACCAGAGTCATAGTCGCTGCAAAAGAAAGAACTGCGTCATCTTCCAAAATGTTTTCTAGAGGTTGGGCTAACCCTTTCACATGTTGCAAAGTTTCCTCAGTACATCAGAGAGGAAAACACTACAATCTGACCAGCAGGAGTGAACGAAGTAAGGTGGCATTCCAAAAAGCTGGTTCTACAACTATCTCACTCTCTGACCAACGATGAACCTCACATTTAAGCTTTATAATGATAATACAGCATCTACACGACTCCAAATTAAGATGCATTATGCGTATATACCGAATGGTCATGGATGATACAAACGAAGAAAAAAAAATCATAAGGTAGCATACATAGTAGAGGTGGGTTAACTAATTATAAGAGAGAGAGACATCTACACAATACGGTGATTCAACAACCACACACATTTTTACATACAAAACGTTCAATACCAAATTGCAAAGAGCCTATTATTGTGTGTCCATATACCCGAAACTATCCTGTTATCTCACTTCTTGACTTCTTTCCATGGCATGTATGAATGTACATGAGATGTGAAACCACAAACAGGCAAGATTATTATTATAACATGAAATATAGTATAGTTATAGTAGTAGGATCGTTCGCTAACAATTTAATACACAGAGAGCCACCTTTCATATTGGTAGTTATAGGGCAATGCTTTGACAGAAATCTTAGAGAATATCATTTCTTAGGCTGCATAATTTTTTGTGAATCTCAAAGATTTTGAATACCCTTTTACCTCAACAGAGGAAATGAACAGATTACTCGTGTGTAGGCATATATCACAGATAGAGGAGTAGTGAGCAATAGTACGAAATAGACTTTATGGACTCATCGTCATCATCACATATGGAAGCCAAGTATTGAGTCACAGCTCCTGTGCTCGTATTACCAAGCAAGTAAAGTTGGATTACGGATAAGGTATAGCTACTACATGATATTGAAAGTTTTTCAAGTGTTCGGCTATATCAAAAGTATGAAATGAATATACCACAATACACAGAAGATGAGAGAAACAGAATGCATGTAGGTATAGATGGATAGCGTGTTTTAGATGGATTTAGTCACGATGTACGTATTTTATATGGAAGGAAAGACACGACACAAGTCCTGCTCACGTAATTCTTAGGGAAAGGTTTTTGTTCCCCATCTGGCATCAGTGGTTGGTGTGGGTTCTGGAAAAAAGAGGAGAGTCGTGTGACGAAGGCATTCCGTCGGTCGACGCGTTTGACGATTCACTCTGCGATTGGGGCCCATGAGAAGTGACGACGAGACACGTAAGTCGCTCTGCGAGGATTCCCTTTTCTTTCTTTATTATTACTGCCATACAAACATAATTCTCTTTGGTTGTGTTCCCTGGTGGCTCTTCTCTCTCTCTCTCACTCACTCTCACACACTTTTACTTGCTCGCACTCACTTTACTATAATATAGCTCAGTCAGTGTGTTATATGTACTACCTTGTATTTTATTTCATTCACTGTGTCAGCTTTTCAAAGCATCATCATCATCAACAACAACAGCAGCAGAGCACATCATCATCCACATCGTGAAATCATCAACATCGTATCATGCACACATCTGAAAAGAAGAGCACATCAACTTTTTCATTTCATAAGCTTCCTTTTCTTCTTCGTTCTTTAGCTCAAGTGGTGGTAGTAATACAAACTACATTTAATCTTATTATAATAAGCAGGAGGACACTTTTCTCATATTGATGTTTGTGTGTAATATGTGCATGTGCTGGGTGACAAAACACAAAACTCCTTTTCCCGGTGGTTATGTTAGAAGAACTGATATTCCATTACATTTTGTAAAATAAAATCCCACTTCCTGTTCAGTGGTTAAAAGGCCATCCTCGTGTTTATCTTGGTACAAAAGATAGTCATTCACTGTATACATGTCTTTCTCTATATTATACCACTACTCACTTCTGATACAAACAGTTCTTCATGATGATTATGAAGGTATTTGATTTGGAGGGAATAAGAACTTGTTACAGATAACGGTGATCACCTAACTTGGTGTTTCTACATCATCCTCCACATAATAATATTTGTATTTTCAAATGAATGCCTCCACACACCTCCATTGTTTCAATTTGAACTGTTACTGTGTACTTGACTGTACTAATTTCATATCAGAGATTAGCAAATCTTACTTGTGAAAGTGTGCATTGGAGAAAGTAAATGAAATGATCTCTGATTCTTGATTCGTCATGTTCTGGTGATCGTTGTTAGAAAAATGGTAATGAAAAAATGAATTTTGTTCAATATATAAAATCGCTAGATTAGAAACGGTGGCGGAATTCATTGAATTTCGGATTTTTATATCGTAGCGCGTAGGTGTTGTTGGGAAAGCAGAAAAGCATGAGTGAGCATTCGCCGTGACATTTCACGGTAACTTGGAATCGCAATGTCTATTCAGATAGGTACATATAAATGTAGTAATTGAATTAGGTGGTTAATTATTCTCAAGATACGAATAAGTTGCATACATACATATCGCGAAAAATGGGTGTATAGAATAATGTAAAGTTTAAGCTGCCACTAATAGGTATAAACAGATAATTAGCGGGTAGTAAATTTTGTAGCTGTTGTGATGCATATAGGTACCTAAAACACAATATTGAATCATACAATCAGAGATTTAAGTCGAACGATGAAGTTCAAGCGAATCGCAGCAACTATCCCTGTCTGATTTCAAAACTGCTCTGTGCTCCTAATAATACTTTTTAACTGAGAAATGCTCTAGAGCCTGACTTGCCGACTTGCTTGCTTCTTTATTGAGGAATTTAGCTTTGAACTCCAGAGTCAGTCCACTCGTTTTTTACCCAATTCCTTTCCTCAAAATTGTTTACACGTGGAGCATGATCCATTTGAAAATCTTCGATGCATATAATCTAGTTATTTCGCAGATAATAATGCAATGTAGAAACTTTTCTTCTAATACATATATACGTACTACATAATATAGTGCTATCGCTATAAGTGCTAGCTAATGGAACTCCACAACGTATCCGTACTCCATCCATTAGATAAAGCACAAAACTCATTGCAAACGTGTGGATCGTATTTCACTAACGGAACGGACCACAATCACAGTTGTCATTGTCAAGGTCGTGGGTGCATTGCATTTGTACATACTTACATGCTTTAAAGATCAAATTTTCGGAAGAGTAACTCCAATACAATTAATCTGCATAATATATGTTACTTCTCCAAGAGAAAAAAATTCAAATTAGCGAATATTATAAAAAACGTGGAAGACTCAATTTGCATGTGTGCAACTATTTGACTTGACACTATCAGGCTATATGAGAGTAAAAGTACTCGTATTCGTTCATGCACTCAAATCAAATCATTATCATTTCATTACGATGTAATATTGACTTAATGAGATTTATGTAGGAGCACTTTAAGGCATGAGCTGTAGCTTTAACGTTTACGTAACAGGATTTGATCAGTGCTGTCAGTTTTCCATCACACTTTTTATCGGTTTTATACCTTTATCATTCCAGTAATAATGAAAATCATTTTTGTATATTGAACTTGTCTACTTGAAATCTACTAAACTACATGAAAGCATGAAACTCTTTAAATAATATATCCCATTTAATTAATACTTTTTTCCTTTTTAGTAGTTTGTATACGAAAGTGTTTTACCACTCATATGCCGTCACAAGTTGTTCCTCTTATTACTTTATCAGGCAGTGCTAACGTTAACGAGACTGACTATCAATATTTGACATAGTATTAAAAGTTAGGGCAGGCGTTTATGATTTAAATCCTTTCCATATACATATCAATGCATACGCATGCGGGTAAATATTTTTCTAAAAATCTATTGCTATCGTTTAAAAACAAAGGAAGTAGTGCAACTTATAACGTTGCAAGTTGCAAAGATCAAGCCAATCAGATTGCTCCGGCACGGACATAAAAATTCATTACGAAATAGCTATATTAGTTCCTAAAAGGCGGAATTCACAGGCAGATTGACACAGAGAGTTGATTTACATGTGCTTCAGTTCGCATGTAGGTTTTCCTTGATGTGTGCATTAAACGTTTGCGAAAAATTCCGTATCGCGATCTCGAGAACCTCTATCTAATCACTCATATTACATATAATTGTTGTTAACGTAATTTTTTCATGTTGGCGATGACGATAGTGAAAAAGGCAAAAGGGTTATGTGATGACGTGTGCAAACCACTACTGTGATTATCCTCCTGAAAAGTAGAATCATCATCATCTCCTCTATCTCCTTATTCACAAAATATTTTTTTTGCATCATAGCAAACTTGCATAAAACCCTGTTGTGGTACAACAGAATAGAGCTTATATAGTTTAGCTGGTGGTATAGTATTTGGCTGTTTTTTACGATGCTTATGATGATGATGATGATGTAGGTAGGTAGTCTGGTCGTCAGTCTATTTTATATGCATAGGTTACACTGTTGTGTGTGAAGCAAGTTGTATTCTTTCATGGGAAAAAAAGAAAAAAAAAAGTAGCGATGACGCACGAAATATTATTATAGTCTGTATTCTGTTTTGCACAAGCACGGTTTCTACGTACTTCCATGCTCACCAACATACGTGGTATGATGATGATGATGAACGTGAAAAAGCCTATGTTGGTTTTGATATTGATGATGCTGATTCTGAATGTTCATGAATTTTTATCGAGGATAGCATCAGACCGAGAGACCATGATTTACGCTAGACATCATTTAAGCACTCATTACTATTACATTTTATGTAAGATGATAAACAACAAAGGGTTCATTTCTCACTAGCAAATATAGACGCAGAGCTCATCCTTCCATTGGAGTTTTTTAAGTTTTTAGTTGTGTTCTAATCGTCAGACAGGCAGTAAATGTAAATATAAACACCTATACAGTTCAAACAGTTCGCTCGAAGAAATTAAAAAAAGTACAAGGAAAAATAAGTCTGTGTAACACGTACCAATTAAGAGTTTAGTTAACAATTTCATATAATGCGACATACTACTTTCTGCTGCTGGCTAAAAGAATATCCAATTAAAGTAAAATACTTTGTCACTTAATTACAATTTAACACCGTCGTCACCGTCATTATCGTTAACTATTGCATTCGTGCATACACATCTCTCTATTATCGTGCATCACACACAGTTAGTGCCTACGTGCTTTCAGTCAGCATATCATATACTCATCCTCACTGTCATCACTATCAATCGAAGAGCTTACCAGGATATAGGAATACATACTAAAAGAGAAATGAAAATTGAGTTCCGCTGCCCTTTAAGGGGATAAATTTAAGTGAGAAAGGTGAGTCAAAAATTGATCTTGTTGGTTTCATTGTGCTTGCTTGTAGATTGAATCCCCTACTAGTAAAGCCGTTCCACAGTGGCGGTCTAGATGGAAGTAATTGTTCCCGCTGACGTAAAACGTGAACCAGACCTGGAGGCGTCAGGCAGAAATATACCTGTAAATAGTAGACAACGCAATTCTGCAGCGTTGTCAACTTCCTCCGGTGGAGGTCACAGTAAAATATCGTCGATACACTCATCCTCCGGAAATAATAGTCATCATCTCCATCATCCTCATTCAATCGCTTCCTCTGCAACAAGTCTCATTTCCAGTTCAGCTCCGGTTAGAATAACGACCCTAAGTGGTCAGCAACTTCAGACCATGGCCAAATCATCAGGACTGAGCGTTGTGCATGTTACAGTTCCTCAGGTGTCAAAAATGTTTTCGTTAAAAATTCCTGCAGTAGTTTCAACTAAAAGAATATCTCGCACGTGTACTACTACTACTACATTCATTTCATTGATCTGTGATTTGAAGGAAGTGCGTAGTATGCACTTTTCATTCTGCTCGTTCAATTTCTTCATTCTTGAAAGAATATTCTCTCCATTTTTCTTTCTTACGAAAATACTTTCAATCTACCGCTTACTTGTATATAGGTTCCAGGAACATTTTGAGAAGAGATAAGACAAATCATGATAAAATTAATATCATTTTACTTTAGTTCGCATTTCTTGGTATTGTGTAGCTGTATATCTGTTGCAAAATGTAGCTCTTGCAAAATAATTACATAGATCTGTTACTATTTTTTTAGTATTGGAAGTTGACAGTTGACAATACGTATTTTTTGTTGCAACCTATCTCATTCTCATTATGTTTTATTGAGCATTTTCTTTATTATGGCTATTTTTATTTGCTCTGAAATGGCAACTTCCCATTGCATTCAGAGGACATTACGTAAATGTCGTAGTCGTCATAATTATCTCAAAACTGCATACTACATACATTGTGTAGATTTAGCATGCACTACATTCTCAGTCCTGTGTTGTAAATTTTCCTTTTTGGTTTGGCTATCCGTCTTTATTACCTTTACTTATTTGCCTTAATTACTACTGATAGAAAATCGAAATTATAATTAGCTTTTTTGTTAACAAAGATGTTTCTTCACTCTCGCCTCGTCTCCTAATAACCCGATTTCTATAAAAACGTTTGTTTAAAGTGTACTCAATCTACATGTACAAAAAATTAAAATACACGGAATCTTGTAGAAATGAATAATGAAAATTGTGGAATGCATCAATTGAAATCTATGTCTGCATGGAAGTTGTGAATTTAATAAGCATTTTATTCTTGAAATTTCAGCAAAGTGTCATCCAGTCCCCGTCGGTAATCCAAAGTGCTGCCGGTCAGTTGCAATTACAGAAAGGTAACGTGATCCTAGTGAAACAAAATCCCAGTGTAATCCAAACTGCGGGAGGTGCCATACAAGCAGTCCAAGTATTGGGAAGTCCTCACAGTGACGAATCGTTGTCAAACGACGGCATTGACCATCCTGACATTGTTGGTAGATCTTCGGATAAAAGAAGAAGAGAAATCCTGTCGCGAAGGCCTTCCTACCGTAAAATCTTTAGCGAGCTAAGTGGTGCAGAAATTTCAGGTATAAATCTTCAATATTAATAGAATTATGAAATGATCAAACAGGCTCATTATTGTATCGCAGTTTGTGTAATGTGAGTTGTATGTTGGTTATAAAAGGAGATAGAGGGGACTCAGCGACAACCTCAGAGTCTAGTCAAGACGCAGACGGTTCCAGTGGGGGGATAGTAATAGGAAACACGCAGTACCCTCCAGGCGTGGTTAAAGTCATACCAGCTAACGCCCTGGGTTTAGGACAGGTCCCGTCAGCGGAGGCATCAAACGTGCCTGCCGCTGCACTTCAAACCATAACCATGACTAACGCCGGCACTGCGGGTGGAACGATAGTGCAGTACGCACAGTCCCAAGATGGTCAGCAATTTTTTGTTCCAGGTAAATGAAATTTCGTGTTGCCCTCCCTCAAATCCAGTGCGTATTATTCCGCCTTATTAGACAAAAGTAGGCAAAAGTAGAAAGTAATGTGTAGTATGCAATGTAGAAGAAGCCTTGCACTGACTGGGTTATCAAAGAAGTAGTGCCGATCTGATTGGGTTGAAACAGTGTTCATTACTGGAGTGACCTGTGTGTGACCTAATCATATCCATTACTTTTTTTGAAATAATATTTATTAACAGTCGGAAGCGAGCTTCAGGCATATACCATTCGTCCCGTATCATCATCTTCAAGCAGTTCATCTGTTGTAGTTGCAGGCAGTTTATCTGGAGGCCAACATGGAGGTGATGAAGCGAATAAAAAACGAGAAATCAGACTCTTAAAGAATCGGGAAGCTGCCAGGGAATGTCGTCGAAAGAAGAAGGAGTACATCAAATGCCTTGAGAACCGAGTCGCTGTGTTAGAAAACCAGAACAAAGCTCTGATAGACGAACTCAAATCCCTCAAAGAGCTGTACTGCCAGCAGAAAACGGAGTAGTGGATAAACCTTTACATTATCTAGCTAAACATTGTATTTAGCAGTGCAGTGATAACTTCCGTGTGTAATTTTTACAAACGGTTACTAGTGTACGAATATATTTATATCATGTACATAAAACTGTAACTTCATATAAATTACAAATTGCTATTATTACGTAAATACATATTATTGCAACCGAAAACTTACTACCTACTATTCAAAGATACAAAAATAAATATAAAATATATTGTTAATTAATTAATACGAATAAGAGAGTAAAACCTGTCAAGAGGAGTGAATGCTTAAAACAATAATGATCCCCTCCCGATGTATTAGAATATTACGGTGGACTAGGAGTTTCAAACTATTTTTGTTTTCTCTATAATTGGAGCTATTTTATTGTTTTCTATTTTCGAATGTACTTTGGAGTTGTCACTGGACGTGTTATTGACGAAGAAATTTATATATCGCAAATATGTCTTCTGTAATTAACTCATTTATGATGTGACATTTAATTAATTATCTCAATAGAGTGCTTCATTAAATATTTTGAATGATTTACATGAAAACAAAAAATTAAATCGATAAACTCGCGTCATCCATTGTTCATGTGAGCTGCTGGCATTTATTTCATTTCCATGTCTCAATAATCTCATTTAATAAAATTGATGAATATGAAATTCCAGCATTACGTCCCGACCTGCCTGCATCGAAATCGTAGGTTATAGACTTATATTTTATTGTTTTCTATCCTGTCTTGTAAAACGACATGCTTCATAAAACCAACAAGCTCAAGTATGGGCATATTTGCATACTTCAATTAAAAAGAGGGAGAGACACAAACGATTTAAAATTTCATTATTCCACTTAATCTGCTGCAACCGTTTAAATTATTTTCATTCCACGTCTGAAGTGCGAGAACGAATTAAAAATAGCAGGACTCATCAGAATGTTTATTTGTAGCTCTGATTTATTTTTGATATACCAAATCGATAATAATATAAAGCATTTAATATATTATGTATATGTGCACATTTTCAGTTTCAAGAAATATTTGAGCTGTACAAATAAAAAAGTATAAATTGTATATATAAACGGAAAGTAAATAACAAATTTAAAGAGACGACGATATTCAGTGCGGCGGTTTAACGAAAAGTTTTAAACTAGACGAATTATTATGTAGTTTTGAAGGCTACATGCTTTGGTTAACATTTTGTTTGTATTGTTCCACCCACTGAGTAATTTTCTCAATATTAGATTCCATATCCGCAGATGTATTAGATGGAAGCTCGAACACTATTTGCGGAGAATATGATTCCCTGGCTTCATCCAGAACTGTTTGGAATATTTCACATTGTACATTATCTTCTAATTTCTTTCCAGAATACCCCCTGTAATCAAACAATGTTTATATTATCTCACATCAAATACTGTTTTCAGAGTAGTTTTAAAGGGGCTTGTTGTATAAACAAAATGTCCTATTACCTTCCAACTAGACGATCATATAAAACAGTGTTATCTGTACGAAGAACGAAGATGATATCAAACCATCTCTGAGGAAAAAAGTCGCACCCATGATAGTCTGCAATTTTTCCACCTTCCTCCATTCGATCTTCTATTTCATCGAGGGTCTATAACAAAAATTCAGATAAATATCTTTAAAATTGTATCGTAACGAATACCTGCTGTGGAATCTGCAACTAACAGTAAATAATAATTGTTTGCGCATCAATCGAATAGAATTTATAGTGATGAGTTCAGTTATTATTACTTTTTCTTCATTCAGTACGTGACATCCATAAGTTGAATCGTAGCCTTCGAGGCATTTATTTTCTTTGGCAATTTGACTGATATCCAACCACTCCAATCCTGTTTCTTCAGCGACTTGTTGCGCCAAAGTTGATTTTCCAACACCCGGAGTGCCTAAGTTGAAAAGGAATGGAGAAAGGGTTTGAAATGCATAATATAATGAAGGTAAACTATAGTTTTCCTATTCAGAAAACGTTTTGCTCTACAAATTACTAATTATTCAAAATCATTTCCTCAAGACACAGAAACGCGAATATCATATTTTGAATTCTGTATCCTCATGACCTCTTTATTGCCCCTCCATTCAGATTCACTTCCAGTTTTACTCTATTGTTTAGCAAATTTTCTCCCAACATATGGAGTGCGAATTTACTAGACGCAATAAAACTTTGCACAATCATTGCAATCATAATTTTCATCTACACACAACATACCCAGCAAACCTCTGCATCTTTATATTTGTCTTACCGGCAATTAAAATATTGGGGAGAGCCCTCATATTTACGATAATCCACACCTTTAGCGTACCGGAATCCTCTCCACAAAAAGTATACTACTGTTTCACTTGAAAATCAGAACAAATCACTAATCAAACACACAAATTGGTGTTCAGTCACTCAGCTTATTGTGTCACCTTACTGAGGTAACGTTTCCGCATTCAACTAAATGCTTTTACACCAGCTTTTCAAAGTTTTAATGGGACCTAAAGATGAATGTTTTCACTCTAGAAAGTAACCACTTATTCGACACGGGAGAAGAGCATGCTTTTGTTTGTATCATATTTGATGGCAAAACCCAATATGTTTACTTCCTCGTGGCCGTATTTGCTATCGCATCGGTCAGATACACACCACCGCTACTTACGCTTCTGCTGCAAGAAAATGCGTAGTAGAGTAGAGAGTAGAGAGCAGAGCGTTATCTAGCAATCTTGATTTTTTAAGAAACAATCGCAGTGACTAAAAGGGAGACCATGAGCACAAAGTGTATTTGAGCGTAAATTCTAAGGTTATGAGTATGAGGTACCACTTTTATCACTGTTTGAGGTGTACGTAGAGTCAGTCAATTGATTCTGAAGAAATTTTAATCATGAATGAAACAATTACATACACCCCTTTTTAATCACTAACGATAACAAATTGAGAATTTCTACGCACACAAATGTTATGTTGTCCATGTAAGATTAACACTGCTCTCGTGCCTTTTTGAATGTGCAAAAATGATTGGCTGTGGATGATTGATTTCTTTGTTAGCGTCAGGTCAGCTCAGCTCACAAAAGACTACAATAAGTTGTACAGAAGCTTGCTGCTTTTATGCAACGCAGAAACGTTACGGTAAATCTTACTTTTTATTTCATAGGTTCCAAAAAGCGAACACCGTAGTAGGGTCAGCTATTGACTAATGAAAGATCCCGTGGTAAAAAAACGTTTCCGAAACGGAAATACTTGAATGGGGAAAACGTTGTGATTTTGATGATGCAATATGAGAGCTAAATAAGTTCAGCCATGTTATAAACTTCAATAATGAACAGTTTGCATATTATTATGCAGCGAAAAATGTCTCTTACATGAGAAAACACTTAGAATTGTACATTATTTCATCATTTAATATTCAATTTTAACCACAACATTATTAATTATATAAGGTAAAAACGGGAATCTAGTATTTTATTTCTTCATTTGATTCAGTTATTCTTCTCGTCATATGCAATCATAGTCGTGTCGTATAATAATACATGTATTTTTAAACAAGGGCGGAAAATTACGTACTAAGAAGTGTGCATTTTGCAGTCTCTCCTCGGTTTCCGGTACATATGAAATCTGTCCATGATCTTGTCAATCATTTAGCATAGGTTATGTTGGATTGCAATTAAACGTTGTGCAATATTACTCTAATATATAACTTGATGCACAACACTTTTTATTAACCTTTAAGCACATTCTTACAATTACATATATAATTCAACTCCAAAGGCTCAGATCAAAATCAGTTAGTTGGAGGCATCGTATTTTAATTAACGATTGTATCAAAGTTCCCCGTCCCGTTTTGTCTTCACTTTTCTGTAATAATGGGCACAATATGGTTAGCGGTTCCTTTTACCTCTCTGATGTGTCAGCTTAAGAGCAGGTCTGTTCAGTTGCAAAAATGTAGAAATCATGAAAATGTGTAAACTTAAGAACAAAATAAGTTTTGATGCAAAATTATCTTCGTTGTGTTATCTACGATGGAAAGGAACCTTGACCTTAACTATGAAAACTATGTTGTATCATAAAACAATTTAATGCATAAATAATTATAAGTCACGAGTAAATTTCTATGTTATGTGAATTTTAGTTTTCTTTTCGCTTTCTTTAGTTCATGCATAATTTGGTTTAGTTTGTTCTTGATGAAATAATGCAGACCAGAGAATATGTTAGAAGAATCCATGAAAGGTGGTTTAATGGCAGCGTGGGTTCCAGTGAATTCGTGATGATGATGTGATGTGCCTATCATGTTTAACAATCCACAAGATCTCAGCAAGCTCATCCAACAATAGGGATGAGGAAACCCCTGAATGTACATAGATACACATTGCAAAAGCATGTTTGTAAGTATCCGAGTTTTTAAGCTGTCCTTTAGACTTTGGTAATATTCCATAAATTATTTATACAAAAATTCCAATCGAGAACTTTTACTTTTAGGCCAGCTCAAAATATAATATGGTGAAAGAACAAAGGCAACATTTTGCTTAAACTCTTTCTCGCTTGCATTGCAAACGCACTTTGTTAAGACTTGACAATCATTGAAATACATCGATTTTCAGCGTGCTGCAAAGCATGCAGTTTTACTCTCTCTGTGAATGGAGGGGTGATATATATGGAGCCAAGGCATCATCATGAAGGATAGTCACGTAAAGAAGCAGAGTGATATCCCTGTCCCTTGAAAACTCCGCAAACATTTCTTCATGCATACTTTATGCTATATACACCTTGCTATGTACGCTGCTACTCTGCTCCGAGCATAAAACAATGTAAAAAATGATTGTTGGACAGGTATTCCTTTCATTTCAAGTACAATAGTTTTTTTCTAGTTTGCACAGTAAAACTGGGTAAACATGTGAGTGCTGCTGCTGAGAACGGATGCTTGAGATACATGAACCTAATATAAAGCTAGAATGAGTACACTTACATTTTACCAACAAAATCTGCACTGTGTACACAGAGATTATCATGTCCAACACCAACTGGATGATGACGATATGACTACCAGAGGACTATCGCTTGAGTATATTCAATATTGCGTATACTTTTTAACTCAAACATCGGAGTCTTGTTCTGGTTAAGTCGATCCACCCGTTCATATGTACAAAAGCTACTACTACTATAATGCAATATTACACATAGACATCAACTTATTGCTCTTACTATTTCTGCATTACACTTTGCCACTTACTTCGCTTCCACATCCACTGAATAGATCTTTATGACGGAAAGGAGTAGTGAGAAAACTAAGCGTATAATATAATGTATGGATGCCAACAAGAGTTTGCTGATGATGTACCTACCACAATTGTATTGAGTCGGGAGGATGTAGCTCTCCACACACACACATACGACGACACTATTATGCATGAATAAAAATGAGAGGAATAGGAGGACCTGTGTAAGGTGTAATTTAACCAATATTTACATTTGTACATTAGTGACTCCTCTTTTTTTCATTTCGGCTGTCAGATTTTTAACCGAAGCAGATTTAATCTTGGCACAGTGTGGCCATAAAAGCATGTAGAATAAGTAGTGTGTTAGAAGATTAAAGCTGTTCAAAAAATTAGCAAAATCATCAGCGACTTCATAACTACAAAATATTCACTTCACCTTTCCAAGAGGACCTTGGTACACACACTATATTTTTAAAACGCCTTGGCTCACTCCTATACCGACTGCGAAAGCCGTTGAAGATAAGTTTATAAAAGAAAAGAAAAAGTGGCAGTTGCATACTCAAAACTATGATCCTCATTTCTCCTCACAAATACAAAGTAATTTTTCTACACCAACCTGCCTAAGTGCGTTTTGTCTGATGATGACAATAAATATCTAACCTTCAAAATATATTATTAGCTATTGTTCACCATATACTACCATAACTCTTTCGGCGCTTTACAATAAACCACTGTTCACTTGAGCAAGAAGATTGCAAAACACATTTCTGAGCAGTACATCGGGTTAAGGACAGGTAAGTTTTTTTTGAAATATGTAGCCTTTTAGGTGAGATATCTCATCTATAATCTATGAAGTAATTACTTTGGCGAGCATATATATCATTATGCAATAGGTAATACATTAAAGTTTCACCATACGCATTATCGACAATAGTAGTTTCAAAAGCAAGATTCATATGAAAATATAGTGCAATATGTATTTTAAAGTGAACCGTGTCATCTAAAGAATTTGTACGAAGCCAGCAGTAATATAAGCACCACACGACTTTGCAAAGAAATCTAGTAATTTTTATGTTTGCATAAGTCATGCCAATAATGATCATTTCACTGCACAACGCAGCACAGACAGATAAGCAAAGGTTGTGGGTGTTCACACTTATCCACACCTTAATAACGGTGTAAGTTGATCATCTATCAATCAATTATCTGTTTCCCATTGGATAACATTGCTGAATCGGAAAACTAGAGTGTTTAATAAGGAAAATGTTTGCAATTTAGTTTGGCCAGTACAGCGTCCAGCATAACAGTTTGCATTACATTAGTCACCCAATAAGTAAGTAGCATCAGTATTGAGCGCATAATATCGTACTCTGAAACACATCATGAAGCTTTTACCCCAAATGTCAGAGCACCAACTATTTTAGCATGATATATTGCAGATGTACTCTCGCTGTCATATAAGAAAATTTATTAGAGCGAAAAGGGATTTACTAGATGGTCAAGTTTGCTGACTTTGCTCCATGTGGAAGATGTGATTTGATCGTTCGGCACCGGTAATAGGGTGGTGTGGTGCTCTATTGCATACTGTAAGATATCTAAGCGTAAACAATTCTCTGTGCATTTCAAGCTGAATGTAAATGAAAAAAGAAAGATAAAGTTATTTTTAAATGACCAAACACCAAAATAAGAGAGAATTCCAGTCGAGATATGAAACGGAAGGGGCGTCATTTAAAGTGTAGTCAATCAATCGAACAGGCAGGGAAAAGTAACAAACACAACTACAACAGACATAATAGCAAATAGCAGGCCACATACTATACACTGACATGCGAATTTTATATCAGTAGCTAGCAACAGCAACCATAAAAATGCACAGCGGCACATGTGTTATGAGGTCGTTACATATTTCAAAGAGTTTTGCTTTTTGACGATCCACAACTTTTACGATATTTTACGTGTTACTTTGTTTTTGTTGCAGTTGTTGTCAACGCTTCCCTCAATAGGCGTGACATCGTTTCTAACAGATAGGAACGGAAAACCCTGAGTTGGCTTCCAAGACGCCATAGACCCTATATTGGAATAATTTGACCAAACAGTGGATGTGGACGTGACATTTTTTGTTACGCCTACATTATATAAAACGATTCATCATGAGTATGTCAGGACAGACAATATCAGACAGGCTGCTTGCAGCCAAACATTCCTTAGCCGGACAAGGATTAGCTAAGGCAGTTTGCAAAGCAACGACTGAAGAACTCATTCCACCGAAGAAGAAGCATTTAGATTGTGAGTCACCTTCAAAGAAAATATAACAATAAATTTATCTTATACTCTCAAGTCTCAACCCTTTCACCATTGCAAACTTAAAAATTAGATGAATGATGAATTGCTTTTGTTTCAGATCTGGTCCATTGTACTAATGAGCCGAATGTGTCTATACTTCAGCTAGCGAACCTACTCATTGAGCGTTCGCAGAATACAAATTGGGTAGTGGTATTTAAAGCATTGCTAACTGTTCATCATTTGATGTGTTACGGAAATGAGGTACTATTGCATAGTTTAAAATCTATAAATGAATCAACAAAAAAATAAAATCACGGATACATGAGAAAGATTTAAGGGATTACTATATCGTCTACTAACTTTTCAACAGAGATTTACACAGTATCTGGCCTCTAGCAACTGCACCTTCCAGTTGTCATCATTTCTCGATAAAACAAACCCTCAAGGTACGTTTAAACACTTTCCGTAATAACCCACCCCGCGACTCACATCGTCACATCACACATATTATTCAATCAAAAATGTCAATTTCATGTTTTCTGCGCACAAGTGACATGTATGTACACGTATATTTCACTCTCACAGTATACAGAATAAGGACTGACCAGTGATATGTAATACTAGATGTAATATTATACATTGTATTAAATGTCATTGGGACTGACATCTGATTAGGGATAATGAATTTTTAAGATATTTATATTTAAATCATATAAAAAGCTCATCCAACTTCTTCGATTTTAATCATTTTACTTCATTTATAATGAACGTAAGAGATATATAAGCTAACCTTTTAAGATTAATTACTTCCTGCTATCAACTCTGGACGTAACAGAATTATACTACTACGCACCAGCCAGCATGCATTGTTCATAACGCTGACCTTTCTCTAAATTTTTTGGCATAAACAATTAATTACCCTAAGCGTATCAAATGAATGAATTTGTTTTGTTTCATGCAATCTGAAGTTGGTGCTGGACCGAGACTTGGTAATAATTTAATAACACTACACATATACCTCTCCTACTATTAAAACAATTCAACGATTTTACCTAAACTGATGTAGTATCTTGTCACAGTAAAGCCTACATAGTGCATTCAATGTTAATTCCATAACTGCTCTCTAATATAATTTATTTAGACTGTAGGTAAATGATTTTTAGAAATTATACTGCATTTTTAGTTTTGACAGTTGCATCAAGTTCCTAAAATAATCACTCACCATAACTAAATTATTTCATAGAAAGTTCTA
The DNA here is from genome assembly GCA_034700605.1 of Willowsia nigromaculata. Taxonomy (NCBI): domain Eukaryota; kingdom Metazoa; phylum Arthropoda; class Collembola; order Entomobryomorpha; family Entomobryidae; genus Willowsia; species Willowsia nigromaculata. The sequence goes on along the minus strand of JAQIXX010001763.1, from coordinate 341 downwards.
ATCACCTTTTATTCTCACTCTCCCTGATGTACAGCTTCTCAAATCTTACTTTTTTGAGTGCCAGACGTTTACTCTGATTCCATTGGTAACATTCATGTATTGGTAACAGATATCCCCTGCACTATAAAGGCACTATATGCGTTTCGTACGAGTTGAAAAACCTTCCGTCACCTATTTCTCAGAAACTATACGTTTTTACAAAATTCTTCACAGAAGCAAATTGGTGAGTTTTAATGAGTTGTATGCCGCATCGGTTCAAACTTACCAAAAAAGTGATTCCTTCCATGAGAAAATGTCAAAAAACTTGTAAAAAAGTGAGTTTAGGGGATAAGACGTCGAGT
>JAQIXX010001762.1:0-30199 GCA_034700605.1 Willowsia nigromaculata | reverse complement strand
GATCAAGCTAAGGGAGAGTTCAGGAATTTGAAATTTTCGCAGCTCTCCATTTATAGCAGCTCTCGATTTAACGCAGTTCTTCTCAGATGCGAATTTAATTTTTTCGCAGCCCCTATAATTTGAGCGGATACGGTATGTAATTTAGATGTATAATTATAAATTATATGAGACTATTCGACGGAACATGTTGGCAACACATACAATAAATAGATAAAAGTCTACACTCGTTTTCCCATCAGAATAATTTGCATTCATAAAAAGATTTTCGGACGCATACACGATAAGTACTATCAACTAGTGCTCGTTTTTCCCATATCCAACCAACTTGATTGCATTTCAGGTAAAAACTAAAATACAGGCTGTTTCCCACAATAAAAAGAAAACAAGACTTCCTGATTGCTTGCAACTCTTTACCTCATCATGATGATAGTTACTTGTACTTGAGCTTATAGATACTAGCAACAATAATATCTCGTTCAGGCTCAAGATTACACGAAAAACAAGGAGCGAGAAACTAGAACCACATTATTTTACCGATTTGAACAAAAAAGAGCAAAAGGAATGTTGATTACAGCGATGATTATTAGGTTGCTGTCTTCACAAGAAGAGCAAGCAAACGATCCTACATTACATTTTCAAGAGAAACATTCTTGTATGGTTTTTAATATGGCTGTTATATTGATACATCTTTTCCCATCATCATCCTGGAGCCAGCTGGCCCATCATTAATTTTCCCATGCTATTTTGTTCTTTCCCATTTATTTCCTCAACAATACTATTGACTGCATTCTGGCCCGCATAATACAAATAGGGTACACACAAGACGGAGAAAACACCACCACAACAACAACAACAAAAAACACCGGCAGCAGAAGTGAAAGCAAAAGAAAGAATTATTATTGTCGGCATACATGCATCATCATATTCTTTGCCTCATCAACGGCAACACCATCATATCAAATCTTGCTAAAAACATGATCATCATCCTTTCTTTCGATTCCTTGTTCGCTCATCCTCCTCACTTGTATTACTTGTATTTCACCAGTTGAACAATGCGAGAGGAAAAACTTACATGGACAAGACACGACCTCTTCACTGCTTAAGACTATAGATGGACAGAAAAGCAATCTACAACACACGTACGATTTACCTGACGAACCATTACGGAGAATTTGAAGGAAAAAAGGAGTTTTGAGAATGAGAGAGATGGGAGAATAGAGAGAAAGTGTTTTTTCTTCTGTGAAACAGAGAACGGGGCAAAAAAGTTATTACCACTTTTTCTCTTATTTATTTTCCATTTTCTGTTTTTCTCTTGTAGCGTCTTTCTCCTCCTCCTTCCAGTCATACAGATACTCAAGTGGATGGGTAGAGGGGGAAAATAAGTAGTTGTTTTGTAAAGCTTGTTTGTGTAGCGAGTTTTTTCTCAATGAGAGTGGAACGTTAACCCATTATAACCACATATTATTATTGCTGTCTTATGTGCATTGTGTTTTCTTTTGGTTGTTTTGTGTGTTGGAAACAGGAACAACTGTGATCTTACCATGTAGATCTCACAATGTCATGAAGGAACAAGGAACAAAACTGAGTAAATACGATGAGCAAGAAATAATTGCCTCTTTTTTGGATTACTGGGAGCTGTAATGGTTCCTTTTTATTGCATTTATTTCTGGTGGAGAAAGGCATATGATTATATGGAATGAGAGTTTTTCTTCCAATGCTTTTAAGCTATGGTTTATGCAATGAGAAATTCTCCACGTGTCTGATGAATTGAATGTTGCGTCTGAGAGAAGATGTTGGAGCTACCAGTTGCTGTTTGTGTAGACTAGAGAGGAAGCTATTTATTTTATGCTTCTTTCGATTATGATTTTCAGTGAAACATTATCGATGGATTTTAAAACATCTTCGATCTTCAGTAGTGAAATCAGTAGGGATTGAAAAGTTGCAAGAAGAAAAGATATTGTTTATAAAGTAATAATGATTCATGTACATTTACAACTGTGAGTATATATTGTATATGTTTCCGTAATATTTTTAAATTATGTTCATTGCAGAGGACTACAAAATATTCAAACAATTTTATTAAAAGTTTACTATGAATTATACCCATATAAGCTCAAGTAACATCACATGGTCCAAACTTAAGGAATGAGATGTGTACAGTACTATCTCACCCTTTGTAATTTACTTTTTATTAATAAAAGATAATCTTTAAATAAATTACCTTGATGTGACTTCAATAATAATGTTCACAATGAAATGGAAGTAGCACGTGCTCTGTATATTTTACGTTACATGAAATATAACATGTCTTTCAACGAGCCCAGCAACAAGCAAATATAGAAGCTAGTAAAGCGAGTTGCACGTAACTAACAGTGTTTGTGTACCTCTACGTAGCTTCATCCAATATATTGATATTGCTCACTCCGAAATGATAGAGTATCAATCGAAAAAAATAAAGGACGGAAGGACCAACACTCGTCCAGAATACAAATATTCGACCTGCAGCATTTATTTTTATGATATGATCATGATACCTACATCTACCCATCTTCTTCAACGAAATCTAAAGTCTTGCAGATCATCTTTTTATCCAAAGAAAAGAGTGCTTTATATCATCTTCGTCATCATCGAAAATAATATTGTACGTGGAATAGCACCTCCACTCAAGCTCGTTTCCCTTCTTCTCCTTACTCTGATCAAAGTAAATTTGCCATAAAAACATTTACGCGGATTTGCTTGTCTGATTCCATTCCAACACCTCTCATTCCCTCCGCCACTGCCACCAACACTACTCCTATTACACCATTTTTTTCTCTTCTTGTTTGTGTTATGTGTGTGGCTATTATTATTATTGTTATTATTACTATACTAGTCTCCACACTGCTGTTGTTATTGCGGTCTGCCACCTTTATACGTTCTGTGGTTTGTATTTTCTCTGCCCCTCTGATTCGACCTGCAAGTGTGAAAACTCAGGACAGACGCACACACACATACATACATGATGCATACTACATTATATCTAATATCTACTAGACTGACTGACTGACTTGAGAAAAATTGGGGACTATAACAGCAGGGAATCAGTATAGTTGATAGTATTTGAACGTGGTCTGGTGGTGGTAGTGCGAGTGGTGGTAGGCCCTCATTGACTTTGTTTCCTTGTCCTTTTTTATTGTGTAGCGAAGCCAGTGTAAGGTTGTTGTAGTCCAGTATTTCCTGTGAATGTGAGCGGTTTCACGTGTTTGGAAAGTTTGATGAGTTGATAATATTCGTTTTTTTCTTTCTTTCCTGCTTGAGTAGCCATTTCAAGGAGTAAATAATACGAGAATGGTTGGAAACTATGAGTATGGGTGTTTGAAGACGAAGAAGAGGCATTATTATGAGAAATCGGTATAGTCTATAAGCGAAAATATAGACGAAAATTGCTTTTGTACAAATTCATAGAAATTATATGGTTCATAGAAAATGGCTATAATAAAATAATATACAGTATTAAATGTTATGCTCATATAAATCTACACAACAAGTATACACACTTGTGTATCACCAATGGACACAGTCTGTTCTGGTGTATGAGCACTGTGTATTGATAAAATAGCCTGCATGAATGCATGCATGACTTTGTATTTACTGAACGAGTGCGTCACAGAGTAGAGTTTTCCTGCTTTATTTTTCCAACAGATCCAGACACACACTTTATGTAGCCAATATCAATTCATTGGATACCGATGCTACTTCTTCAGCATCAGTAACGAAAAGCATCATTTCCACCAGCTAACGTTCATATATGATATCGGATTTGCTCTTTCCAAGTACAAAATAATGTCGACTTTCTAAGCCAATGAATGAAAATACTTTTTCTTCCACTCGTGACATTCTCTTTTTTCTCTGATTTCTCCTGTTTGCCATGGAACCCTTTCGTCGCGACACAATCCAACGCATTAGTAAACTTCATATATATTTTGGAATTCTTTTTTTTTTGTAAAAGAATCGCATTACGTACTCTCTATTTTATAAAACAGTCAGTTGCAGTTTGCACAAAGTGATGGGTATGATGGGGGTGGTAAAATGGTCTATGGTTGTTGGTGGCACGGCATTCAGTGTGGTTTCTTCTGCTTGTGGTGCTTCTGATCCCTAAGCTTGCTGAAATACCGAATGCATTAAATACTTAGAGGTAGTTATTTTTTTGGATATCCTGTCTGTGTGTGTGTGTGGACGAAAGACAACCCTTAGAAACTGTTATAATGGCAAATTTTGCATGATCAGTGTGTAGTATCATTCGAAAACTTTTTCACTGATCATTTTCCATTTTTATTGCCAGCACGAAAAAGGTCGTTCTACAAAATTTGGCCGTTCAGTAGTATCATTTCACGATTTACACACTGTTCTCGGTTTTATATATTTTTGTTGATTTGATATCAGTGGTGTTAGCACTTCTTTTTTTCTAACCATATACAACTGCCTAATGAGAATGAATGTTCTCTGATGATTGAGCGATCAGGCTCAGTTAAAAAATCCTTTGTGGTCGACATAATGGAAATAGATTATCCCCGCAGGGACTCATCTCATATGGTTTACTTGTCAGCAACCCAGACACACAAATGCGTTTCAACTTACACTCTTCCTCCTGAAAACAACTACACATTTATACCTACCTAAATGCAAAAACACAAACTAGAAACATTGTAGTCACATTACTACTAATTCTCCATTGAAGCGTTTCTGCTCCCTAAACAATCACAAAACCAACAACCATTAACATCATAATGGTCACTGTTGTTATACGTAAAAAAAGGAAACCTATAGAACCTTGCTGCACTGATTGAATAACAAACGTGCTGCTGATACACTGGGAAAGAAAAAGATTTATGCAAACTGACTTGAAATATTGAATAATCTCTATCATTATTCATTTATCGAGAAACGAAAAACATACATTGTTTCATGTGACGATAACCAAAAAAAATCTACTTTCTCAGGTGAAACAATTTTTTTCCCTGGCTGGTTGATCTTGAGTTATGTGCCTTTTATATAATGGCATCATAATTTGTAGCTGTCGTTGGTGGAACATTCCGTGCTTAAAAATAAATTCATCATAGCATCACCATCAACATCAGGCCGAAGTACGCATAATGCATGGAAAAACAAAAAATAAACTGTGTGTAAAAACCTTCCCTTCACCGCATGCCTGGAGTCACAGTCAGTAGTCGGCCATCTACAACCTCATATATCACATTTTATGCTAAACTTCTCATCTCATAAAACATTTTTGCAGTCCAGTAATATTTTACATTGCACTAGTCGCCCACGGTAGTAGTTTGTTTACCTGCTTGGTCGCGTATTTTGTTACCCTCCGCTGAAAATATTTATAGTCTGTGGAGAAAGGTATGAGCAACGGAAACCTACCACTGTACTCTTCCAAGCCATATTTCATTCCTTCAGTGGCGCAGCCAGCCCACCGGCCAGGGGGGGGCCAACAATTCGAAGTGAATTGGGCATTCTGTTTTTAAATCTGTCGATTTGCATGTACAGGTTTTGAAAACATGTTACATTTTCATGTTACTATTTAAGAAAGAAGACTATTTGAATAATTCGAAAGTTTCGGAAAAACTGGAAGGAATTTTGAAAGTTTTAGACAAATTTTAAAGGAATTTGGACTGTTTTAAGGAATTTTTAAACGAATTTTGAGAGTTTTAAGGAAAGTTTTAAGGATTTCTTAAAGTTTTAAGGAAATTTCGATGGAATTTTGATAGTTTTAAGGAAATGTTGAAGGAATGTTGACAGTTTCAACGAAATTTTGAAGGATTTTTGATAGTTTTAAGGAAATTTTGAAGGAATGTTGACAGTTTTAAAGAAATTTTGAAGGATTTTTGACAGTTTTAAGGAAATTTTGAAGGAATGTTGGCAGTTTTTACGAAATTTTGAAGGAATTTGAAGAAATTTAAGGAAATTTGCAGGAATTTTGAGAGTTTTAAGAAGAATTTGAAGAAATGTGAATAGTTTTGAAGGAATTTTGGGAGTTTTAGAAAAAATATGAAGGAATTGTGAGAGTTTTAAGAAGAATTTGAAGAAATGTGAATAGTTTTGAAGGAATTTTGAGAGTTTAAGAAAAAATATGAAGGAATTTTTTAGAGTTTGAAGAAAATTTTTAAGGAAGTTTTTGAATACAATTAAAGGAAACTCATGGAGTAACAGTGAATAATAAGTGGTACAACTATCGCTTGAACAAAAATTACATAAATTTTGCTTCTTTAAGCCGCCTTAAGCTGATTTAGGTTGCGGCATTATGAAAATTTGGCCACTTATAACTGAAATCAGCAACCGAAGCCAATATTTGATAAATCTGTAAAGCAAATTCAGAAAAAAAATTGAATTTGCAAACGAAATTTGATGCATTTTGCACAAAAGTTTAGAAAAAATTGTTTGTTAAATCTATTTAGAATAACAAAAAAATTTTCTCCAAACTCCAGGGGGGGGCCATGGCCCCTTTGGCCCCCCGCTCCCTGCGCTGGTGCATTCCTTAACGCAAAACGTTTTATCTAATTACCGGTGGAATGTAATCATAATCATCAGATCCGTGGCTTTCTCCGGCAATATTTATTTTCATATTACATGAGCATTCTCTACAAATATCAACGCATAGTGTGCTCAAATATAAAAAGCCTCAATGAATAGCCATCCGTGATAAAAGAAATTGTGCATTAAAAATATAAGAATGAAAAATATCACATAGGAAGTAGCAATAGATCTCTGGCGGCAAATCGTGCAATTTATGATGTCGTTAAAAGCCCTGCATACATACAAACAATATAATATATTATCTTAAATGTATAATAATAGAATTTAATAGGTCCCACGTACTTTTAAAGAAAGCTAGTGAGTATATCGTTTGCTTACGATATGTAGCCACCTGCCGCTCCAAAGTTTCACAAAGGACGTATCACCTATAGCCTATAGGATAGGTGTATATAAATTACAGTTACACTTTTTTTGTGTAAACCTATAAAAGCAATTTTGAACATGTAATAATCATAATAGGATTACAGGGCAGAAGTAATCAAGTCATAGAATAACGCACGTTCAAGATTAGATAAAATTCATGAACATGCGTCGAGTATTTTAATACAAAAATATCATTTGTACTTTCGCTCTTACAATTATACAAATAGCATATTACATAATAGTTAGTTCCAACAAAAGCAGCACAATCACACACACACACTCATTATTACTACGAACAATAACTTGCATCATTCCTACTCTATTTGCAAATGTATTGTCTTGTTTTTAATCCTATTACGTTCTCCTATTCAGAGTCAAGAAAAAAACAATAACATTAGCAATAATAATAATAATAATGTAATACAATGCTCATATTCTACACTAGCCGAATGCTCACAACGAAATAAAGCACACTAAAAGACCCAGAGGCAGGGAGCACTACCAGGTTACTACAAAGCCTCAATCGACATAATAATAATAAGGCAGTCACCAGCAATGATTACGACGAGAAGCCATGAGAAATATTACTGTTTTACCAACTTCTGTTTTTTTTTGCCTGGAAAGCTGCACTAGAAAACCCCATTTACTACATTAGATTCTCTTCTTGCATAAAACATGTACTGTACTTCCGTACCTTGCAGTTTCTCCACTATGTTTGAATCCGGTTGATATGCATTGCATGCGTTCTTCTTGAAAGAGTCTGTAGTACTTTTGTTGTTTGCTGGATGCACTGCCAATCTAAAATAATTTTCTCCTTTGAGAAGTAACAAATCCAATTTGCAGACGGATGACCTACAATTTTTTCTCCTTAATGTCATGTGCTTATCATCATCAACATCATCATCATTGCTGCTGCTTCAACAGAACTGAATGCTCTACGCTCTCTGAACTCTGCGAAACTGCTTATTTTCCTATTATGATTGCAGTTATTTGTACTAAATGCGTGTAAAAGGATCGTTTACTGTGTAATAAGTATATAGTCATATAAATACTAACACATGTTTCCCTCAAGATATGAACTCAAAATACACCGTGAGCGTTTTCCTAAGGAAAGCAACAATATGTGTGGAATAAAAATACCCAGTATGTATTTAAGAATGTATAACGAACCGTTAAAAACCAAATACATTTTTATACCTCACAAAACAGCATATTTTTTGCCTTTTTGCTTCTAGTAATCTTGCATAATTATATAGTCTACACTATTATTGTGCAGACAGGTATTGTAATGGATGATGATGGGTTTAAGAAGATGGTTTTTTCTACTTCATCCCTCCTTTCTCGACTTTGGCTGCTTCCATAAAAAACACAGTTGTTGTGCCTGTGCACTACATATAAAATATAAAAAGCAAACACACATTCTATAAAGGACACGGGTGTACTTTGTTTTCTGGTCAAATTGTGTTTTCTCTTGTTATTATGACTCCTTACTTGCACGCTGTACCACCCAATATCTCTTTTACTGCTGTTGTTATTATTTCGATTATACTATGTGCTTGTCCTCCAAGTTCTCCTTTTCTATGCAGACGTTTATTTTCCTCGTGGTGGTAGCAGCAGAAGCAGCGGCGTGCACCACTCGGACATTCCAGTGCACTCACTGTCAAAACAATCCGTTTATGAAACACTGCACGACTCTTACTTTCTCTTGAAGGGAAAAAAGAGCATAAACTTTTTTTTTTCTCTAAATTTTTTGGCTCTCTCATCCATTTTTTGTAAATATATAATATCATCTTTCTTGCTTCCACTCCTGCAAAGTGATTCTAATAACGTGAACGCGACCTGCTCGCCAGCAAGTATTCTTGGAGGAGAACATTACGGCGCGGTAAAAAACCTAAATGGGCATCCTGTTGTGTACTAATATCTTGTATGAGTAGTATATGTCTGCCTGCAAGTTTGATGGTAACAGCAGCACAACCAGAAGAAGCCCAACAGTGTAGTGGTTTGGGGTTTTCTGTGGCTCCTATTTTGTAAGTAAGTTGTGCAAATGCAAGTCATGAGTATGACCGATCGTCCCAAGATTTCCTACTTTTTCTTAAAAGTCGTCTAATATTTATATTTAGTTGGTCAGGCCAGAAAAAAGAAGGCAAAGTCATAACTAAGTCGGATGCGTATGCTGTAAAATAACATTATATTTTTCTCTAGTCCGGTGGCGCCCATTATACACATATTATATGCAATGCTAGTGGCCATATTAAAGGCGCATTTTGCATGAAGTATTAGCTACTTTATAGCGCATGCATGCACAAACACACACACAGGCACACATCAAGCTTGAATACGAGGAAAAGAGAGAAAGGAGAGAGGAGAAAGCGAGTTCAGCGGAGCACGCCGTGTTCAACAGTAACTCTCTCCCACTTTCTTCTCCTCGTGCTGGGAAATATAAGGTGCTCATATTTATACATAATTGTTCTTGTAGCATCTATGCATCAAGGGTATTATTAGTGTTTAGCATATGAGTCACGTTATGCTTCTCTGCTCCTGCTTCTTGTTCATCAGACAGTTGAAAAGAACATTTTCTGTAGTGGAAGTAGTAGTAAGTTGTAAAAGTAGTAGAAGCATTAGTGGTTCTACACAAACATAAAAATAAGGAGGAAGAGGGACAAGAAGTTTCAACTTGTCCATTTGTATCTATGCTTATATAACATACAGACATACATATTTGTATATGTTTAACCTTGTGCGGAAGTTGTTGTAGTCTCTCACCTCACTTCACTCTCTCCTTTTCTCCTGCTTTTTCTGTCTTTCCGAAGAGACATGGCTCGTAGGAAGGAGCTCTAGTCAAGCTCCTTTCAAATAAATGTTCCATGCATGAAGTCGTTTATGAATATTTTAATAATAGCTCGTATCCTTTTTTCGGGTAATTTTATAATGATGATGTTACTACTATTACCACAGGAGTTCTACTGCTATCACTTTTGGAAAGGTTTTTACTGTAATACTATAAAAGTGCAAAGCTAGGCTATTTAATAATATGAAGAAAAGGGAAGGAGATGGTCTCTGGGTTGAGGAGAGGAATGGCAAAATCAATAGTTCATTCAAGTTCTGCGAAGCAAGCAAACATCATCACTACCACAAATTGACCGCAACTGCCTCCTTTACTCTCTCTCTTTTGGCCGAGGTTTTGTTCCCCCTACTAGTTTCCAACTTTACTCCTTTTCCCGTCTACACTCACCCACTTTCTACACAAGTCTGATGTACCTTTGTATTAAATACATGTTCCCATTATTGCAACAAAATGTGCAACTTTGTTCCGCGTTTGTAAAGAGTTTTTAGAAGTTTTTCATGCTACATCCGTAAACAAACAAGGAACAAGAGAACTATGGGAAAGTAGTTAGGAGCTCTAATAATAAATAGTATTGTCTAGTCTTCTAACCTTGAAAGTGGTCCGGTTCTTCATAGCAAGTTGTTGTACTTGAATTTAAACATGTGTTGATTTCAGACTCATTACATTTAAATATAACGTTCTACTCAGCATTTAATTCTTAATGCTGAAGTAATATGTAATACGTTTTAAGAGAAATCAGCCATTTTGTTTTCTGCACAAGACACCATTTTTATGCTTTATGACTATGCATTATGTTTAATGTGCAAATGGAGTGTACTTGCTTGAAAATGCGGACAACTGGCATCTTTATGATATGCATATAAGTGGAAAAGAAGGTGCAAGAGCTTTAGGGGATATTAACTTCGCTTCCTCAATTTTTTATTTTACTTTATTGTTCCATTTTAATAGTACTACCTATTTAATCAGTATGAGTGCCCAATAAGTTTTCAAAGCATCAGGCACATATTATCAACTGTTACGACTCGTAACTTACGAGTGCTCACTAAAATGGAATTCCATATTGACCTATAAACAATGATGGCGGTCTTACCAAGCTATTTGCAATATTGTTTTCAGTACCTACGCCGTTTTTAATATTGGTGATTGGCTTTTGCGTGAACCTCGTGTGTTTTCGTGAATAAAGTCATAAAATAAGAGGTTCCCTTTAAGACTTGTTGATATTTTACTTTTATTGACTTTTTGAAAGAAATTTTAGGACAACATCTATCCAACTTTGGTATCATATCGTATAAGTTATCGTCTTGAAGCAAAAACATCAACATTGTCACAGTATATGGTTTGATGATAGATTACTCTGACAACTGCTAAACAACCATGATTGGGATTTTTGAATTTTGCTCAACTGATTTTGGGAAAATACCAATCAAGAAATACATTATAACAAATATTTGCAATAAAGATGAATTATTAAAACAATTGATAATTACCTCACTATATTAAGCGGAGTATTTAAATTGCATACATTTACACATACAAAATGTCTTATCGCTGTATAAACTCTTATTAAACTAGAGCTACATGTAGCTAGATGGAATTCTATGAAAATGAAATACATATGTTGTGTAATATGCCTTTTCGACTTGACAATATGCAAAGCAGTATACAACACAAGCTATAAATTGAATAGTGTGTGTGTAGTCAAAGAAGATATAAAAACAATAAAAAAGGAAAATAAAACATTATTTCAATAGTATATAGAGCTTTTCTATGATGATGATGAGGTTTAGTGATATCATGGAGCACGTACTCTACGCAATCTTCACGAGTCAAATTGATTTTCTGTGGGAAAAAACACTTTATAATTATGTGGTTATGCTGCAAAGGTATGCATTTGTGTAGAATAGTGTATCTAAAAGCCTCTATTTTATCTTGAGAGCTACCAGGAATATCTTATTAACTTTCAGTTTTATTCTTTCAAGTCTTTAAGAATGCTGCCTTCATTATGTCTGTGTGTGGCTTGTATGTTTCATTCAACCATTTACACTAGGAGGAAGTTGATAATTTTCATCTTTCCTAACCAAATCATCACAAGCATATAATTTTCTGAGAAATGAAAAAATAATGAATGAGTGCAACAACATGGTCTCTACTTTCATTTTCCCCCTATTTTATAGAAAACATGTCACTATTATGTATTGTACATGCATATATCTTGGCTGCTTTGAGGAACTAAAATGATGAAAATGGGTTAAATTCTGAGATTCTTCTTTTGGATTCAGATGTGAACGGAGTTGATTGTTTTTCTATTGAAATTAAACTCTTACCTTTAGGATAGTAGGGAACTCATCGAAAATACATCAAAGTACACTTTTGCCTTAAGTATTTATCTTTACTTTCTACGTTTTCCCTCTTTGCAACCACTTGTTCATTCTCAGTCCACAGAGGTGCAATATATTCCGTGGGAATGATGTCTGAGAAATGTGTGTGATAAAATGCTTTTATAATGTTGATGTGAATTTGTGTTTGTGTGAGATTGTGTAATAATAATTCATTGAAATTTCTAAGCAAACTTTGTGATAGTAATATATTCAGTAAGTTGGTAAAATAAAACTGTACTTGTTTTGATTTTGTGACAGATTTCGACCTTGATTTGTATCTAAATAGTCAAGGTCACGAGAGACAAGTCAACTGCTACTGTTGTTAAATTATGTGGACCTAGGAAGCTCCAAAAACAGTAAACTGGGTGAAAATTTCAACAACACCGTTTCATCCAACTATGTAATTTAAGGTATGCCTATTTTACGGATTGTTTGTTCAGTATTTAGTAACAATTATAACATCTGTGGTCTTTGTATGAAATGAAGCTCAATCCTGTTGGAATTAACATGAAATCATATTCAAGCAATTGTGTACATATTACCTCATGCTTTAATGCAGTTACATATTGTAATCACAAGTCTTTTCGATGTATCAATATTATACTCATGATAAATTATAAATGAACCCAACACTGGGTTTGTTAATACTTCTCAATCACTTTTTCCCCTGACATTTTTTCGCCGATCATCCCGGACAAATGTTTAGCGGATAAAATTTCCAGAAGACGATTATTTTAGGTATGACTAGAAATGAGACAGAGAACCATACCTATCGGATGGGGCCTTGCGATTGCAAGTAATCCAATACAGAATACTTTCCAATAATTGTTAATCAACAGCTTCATACAAATTAAAACGTGTGTGATGCATTTAGTGGATACTATATTGGAAAAAAATACATGGAAGAAAGTGTAGTCGAAAGATAGTCCGGAACTCGAAACGCCTCTCTACGTCACAATACGAAAAGGCTGTTTATAGAATCCCGTTTTATTGACATCAATATTTGATACCAGTAACTGGTAAACAAGTCAACAAGCTCGAAGGCATTCTGCGTCGCTCTTTCCTCCTCTGTTTCTCTTCAGTTTCCCATGGCAAGAGGAGTCCCCTGACAAACAAATTTCTATGATAAAATACGCAACACAAGGGGGAAATCCTTTATTGTAAACGAGGAAAGGCAAAGCAACAAACTATCACCATCGCTGTAACAACAACAAAAATGAAAGTATATGAAATAAGAAAAAGCGGAGAGACGGAAGAGAAGACGAGATAAGTCATTAAATGGAAAGATTGAGAGAGAGGAGAGAAAAGTGTGTCTGATATCATTGCATTCGCACTAACTTGTAGAGACATCACAAATGTACAAATAACGCTTATAAGGTTTTTTATAGATAGATACGTGCACCTTTCACAACAGAAACTGCTACATAAATACAAAGCTGTACCATAAAACTATATTCTTTATGAAAACAGAACAACACGAAGCTCGACTTTCATTCTTCTCCGGGCTATCTTACTCTTCAAGCCTTATTGTGACTTGTGTTTCTTTCTGCTTCGCAGGATTTGACAAAGCCTGCAAAAGATCTTCGAAAAAGAATGGAATGCTCACTTTTCTTGATGAAATATGTGCTTTGAAAAGTCCAATTGTCTCCAGTCATACACTTTACCTATTGCAGAGGAAGTACAAGATTACACGAAAGATTGTAGATGGGATGCTATCATCATGATGTTGATAATGACAGAGGTACGTGTAAATAAAAGCAAATGGAGGATGAAACTGAGATGTGAAAAGCATTCGAGAAATTGGCACAACTAACACCACAAAAATATTATTTTTATTGCTGTTGTTAGTAATCCGTTTCTTACATACTCTTCATCGTCTCCATATACATTCCATACTTTACCTATCTGGATTTTTACCTAAAGTAAACATAAAGTATTACAAGTGTAGTCTATTAATAGAAGTTGATTTCGCAGAAGATTTAGCAAGAGAAAACAGTGACGCTCGTACCTTTAAATGCGCCTATTGACTAACTTATGGTCAGAAAATACCGTATATGGTGTACGATGAGCAAGATGACTTTTACCAAAAATACCCGAAACAAAAGTCAAGTAAAGAATCTTGTTGCTGACATTTTTGAAGCCACTCATTGTTTCGAAAATACAATTTTTGTGTAATGTCAAGTGATCAAAAAAATTTGTTGGATTTTTGAAAAGGAATGTGGAAAACTAAGATGTAGCGAAAACGTCACAGCTGCAATCAAAAGAGATATACCAAACCAAGGAAGGAACGCTACACACATAAATAAGCAGTGAGGCTTTGCAGTTAGAAATCCTCAAGCGACACAGGGAAGTAGAATCAAGGGAAAGGGCTTATTGTTGTTGATAGAGCTCTCAAGCGTATATTTTGCTCGGCGAAGCGTTCCATCTCCTCTTCCTCCTCATTACTTTAACTTTCTGTACATCCAAAATAGATCACTATATATTTGTGTATCTAAAAGTGTGCACAATTAAATTGTACTTTTTATGTGAGCATTGCTAAGAAAGGGTTACATGGGATGAAGATTATGTGCTTGGAAATTTTTTTTCTCTTCAAAAGTGAACAAGTCCACGGAATACTTAAATGCATCCGAAAAAGAAAAACGAAGGTAAACACTCTGCTCATGTTCTGTTGGTGTGTGCAAGTGTGTCTTTTGTGTGAGTTCGGCTCGTTTTCTCCGTTTCTTCCAACTTATTTGTTTGTTACACGTACAATTCGCAAGTATAAGTAAGATTCCAGTTACTTTCTCCATTCTCATGTGCGACTGTGTGTTTGTATTCTGTGATGACGAAGATCCATTATTGTTGTTGGACCTTTCTTCATTTCTTCTTATTCTTTTCACTTCTTGTTTGGACGTCGAATGATTTCTCCTTAGGAATGGGAGGAATGAGTGAATGAACCTGCTCTTAGGTAAGCTGTTACTGCTCAAGGAAATGGGTCTAAAGTTCAAAGACATGTTAGTTTTCTTAACATTTCAACTTCCACATTCTGAACTTTATTTTTTTCCCTTCGTACTTTGTTGATTTCACTATTATGTTATTCCCAGTCTTTATTCCCAATTCTATTGTGTGATATATAAAAAGGCAGAAAAAAGTAAGAGAGAAGCAAGAAAATATTACATTTTCTCACTTGTCCTCTTCCTTAATCTCCAGTTGACTCGTTCTCAATTGAATGAGCATCCTATATGCGCAGCATTTTAAAAAGGAAATGCATAAATAAACGGCACAGGAAAGCTATTTATTCAAACGCCAAGTAAGCGTCTCTAAAGTTTATTGGTGTAGATCAGCGTAGGTCCCGATGCAAAGGTCCCTCAGTGGTAATAGGTCTCAGATGGTTGCATTTTTTAGTTATCGATTTTGGCGGAGTACTTGCAAAACTGTATATTTTTTGCAAAAAAGTCTAACATGCAGTCTCTGCACGGAATAGCAACTATCTGTAAGCTTGATATTATTATGATAATAAGTAGAAGATAAACTTGCTAAACTACATTTGCCTCAGTTCATGCATTTTGCAAAACTTGAGGCAGAGCACCAGAAGTCGTTTTCATGCGAGTATGTATAGGTAGTAGATAGATTGCTAAACATGTACATGTATATATGTAGTACGTGGAAAGGATTATTGTATGGCTTTATACAGACAAGCTGAATATAAAATTGTAATAGACTCTTGTTGGAATACTAGAGTAGACAGTTGAAGGTTGAATATACGCAACTATATCTCTATAGCATCTAGAACGTGACAATCAAGCAAAACTTGGATAATGAGATATGATGCAACGACAGAGTAAATGCAACAGAAACATTTTTTTTTATTCCGTTATATTTCCACAATTTTCTCGCGCGTTATCTAGATAAAGGTAAAAAATTTGACAAGGATTTTAAAATTTGATATGAAGTCAAAACTCAAAACCTGTTTAAATTTCCACGCCGAATATTTTAGAAGTCAATCCAGCACATTTTTCTAGGCTTCATACCCTTTACAAGATCGCACAAAATCCGCTGCTGTTCCAAATATGGTTGCAGGTTTGTGCTGCGTGTTTTAAATGGATATATGGCTGATGGGATGGTAACAGTGAAAATTTGTGCAGAGTGGATTTTAAGCATATTGATCTTTTTGGGTTTCTAAAAAATATAAATAAAGTGTTACGCTTTTGTAAAAAAAAGACAAGGAAGCAAGGTGCCGCCTTAAGTTACTTCAAAAAAATGTGTCAATATATCGATAGGATTGGAGAGGGTTTTTGACTTAAATTAAGTATACTTCAACTGTGTGTCTGCTCGCGCGAATGAGTGAGCCCTCGAAGCAAAATATTTTATGACTCACTTGGGTATTTCGGCAAATAGGTTGTAAATTTTTGTCAGTCTATGCATCGAAATGTGCGTAAGAATATAGGTATCTATACATATTATTGTTTTTTGCAGCAGAGAGAATTTATAACCTTAACTTATTTATCGAGGTGCGTGTATTTATGTCCCTACGGCATGCTTAATCTTAAACGAACGGGGAGAAAAGTCAAACACGTTGTGCCCTTGACTTTCAACTTTTACCGTGCTCTTTATCTAGTCATGTCATTTTCGTTTATGGGAATACTACGATCCCTCAGAAAAGTTGGAAAATTAATCTTTGTAAATTCTAAAATATACGGCGTCCTCTTCAAATCAAAGACCAACACTTGAGTCGATATTGTAGAAATGAAATTGATGTTTCTGCAAGTGAACTAACTGGAAGAAAAGAAAAGCTAGAAAGTTAAGCAATAAAACACGTACGTTTATTTAAAAACGAGGAATGCTTGAAACGAAGTTGGTTTTAGGCGAATGTTTTAAGATTTGTGTTTAAAATTAGCGAACAAGAAAACTAATTTAAGAAAACTAACTCATTGTTGTCAATCTGTTTTATTCTGCCTGCAGTACTTTTTCATATCTAGAATTACGCCAATCATACAGAATCCTTCCAAGAACGTCATTTGTGCTCATAACGCTTAATATGGCATAGAATGACGTACATGCACCTTTAACCATTTTATTCTGAAATGATTAGATCATTTCTATAGGTTTCTGCAAAACTCATAGCTTCGAAAATAAGATTTCACATGTGGTGTAAATATAGCCTCGTGTTTCTGAGATTACATTATTAACTGCTACATTATTCAAGTATATTTTTGAAGATGAAAACTTTGATGATACGATGGCACTAACGGTCTTAGAATAATAATTTTGTGTTAGAAGCTTGCATGAAAAGGCTAAAAACGAAAACAATATAATTAGCTAGCTGGTTGGTAAACTTAAATTTTGCAATTCTAAACTCTATTGGAATCCGGGCGAAAATAAATAGATATGCAATTTACTCTCTGTTTTTAACCGACATTTTTCTCCTAAAAGACATTACATAACCAAATGTAATCTAGGAAAAGAAAAGTTGCAAGACCAACTTACGATAAACAACCTCATCATGTAGCAGTCATTCTGCAGTGGAGAAAACCTCGACAACTTTTATTCTAACCATTAGTTCCTTCATAAAGAGTAATGACGCCATGTGTATGTATGTGTTTGCATGCAACGGGATCATTTTGGCTGAAATACGGGCAAAAATATGGAGGATGTAAGGGAAAACAAGAAATGAAATGACAAAACCTTTGTCAGTCATTTAAGACATGATACTTTAGTACCGTTTGTTGTCATCGGCTTGTTCATTTTCTGGATTCTTTTTACTTATTCATGTTTCCCCGACTTTTTCTGTTCCTGACTTCATCTATGAACAGATTTTTCCCCTCGGCAACCTAGCAATGCATGTACATTACTTACATAACCGTAAGTACCAACTGCATCGTCTGTAGTAAGCGAATGTTTCACTGTTGCTTTTCTAACGGTGTGACAACAAAGATTGCATATTATCATTGTTCCCACTATTACCACAATCTATGTAGTTAAAGTGTGTCTTAATACAAGTATTTATTATAAGATGAGCAAATGCTTGTTTTTTCTTTGTGGACTTAGCGGATTGTAAGAAAGAGGGGAAAGCAGTTGTAGATCTGGTTGCAGAGAATGTTGCTGTACCAACAAACAATGGTTCACAGCTCACCTATAGCGAACCTGGTTGCTCTATTTTGTTGCTGAGCAGTACTGAGAAATTAATGTAATGAAATGAAAAACTTTCACAATACAATAGAATGTAATGTAATGTGGCGTTTCTCTACTTTTCTCCTTCATCTTCGCCACATCCCTCCTCTCTTTCACTCTTCTCATGTGTCTTTCCCAACAAGAGAAAGTCAACCAACTGAAAGTGAGCAGTAGCACACAGCAATGGAGTAGTATAAGAAGACGAAAGAATAAAGAGAAATTCTCCTGTTTACTTTTTTTTTTACTTTAGTGAAAAAAGGAATGAGATCTAAAGGACTTGTGATGGCGATGAAAATGACGCTCTGTGTCTACTCAGGTTTTTTCCCTCGTTTTCAAAGTTTGCTAGTGTACTGTTTCGCACAATATGTACAATATTCATTCAACCAGTAGAAAACTAGGTGTTGGTGTTATTACGTCGTAGTGTGGCAACAATTTGTCCAAACAATTTGTATTCCTGGTTTCAAACCCTGCAAGATCATCACTCAACTCACCACCACTGCCACTAGCATTCACCTTCCTATACTTCTATCAGAAAAGTTTGTATTTCACTAACGTGTATACTCTGAAGTGTGACTTGTTCGAATCCAAAAACTAGACAAAGAGAATGTACACTGCAGCGTGCTCAAAAAGAGTTTTGAACTTGTCTTGAAAATAATACTAATCCAAAAAAGACAAAACCCGAGCAAGTTCTTTCCGTGTATGGTTTCATGTTCTCACTTTTCCTTGCGGTAGTTGTTCCCTCCCATTTTTTCAACAAAAAACGAACGCTTCAAAGTTGGCAATAGTAGCTAGCATGTTTACTCACACCTCCATCATGATCATCATCAGCCGCACTACCATGTACAAGGGAAAACGGAGGAGACAGAAGACGAAGAAGTGTGAAAATGAAGAAAGCATGTAAGTTAGATGGGTCAGGACAGTAATGAAATCCGGAGGGATCGTGTGCAATACCAGTGAATTATTGCACGCGAGCAAAATCATAATTTGTCATTGATATGGCGTGCAAAAAGTAATCCCGTGATGAACAACATGATGATGATGGCGCACTAAAGCAACACCCTGACAGTAGAAAATAAAATAGGACGACCAATAATATTATGACGCCTACAAGCTTTCCTTTTGCTTCACACACAGCAAATATTAAGAAAAAGAGGAATGGGTTTTTAAAACGCGCAACACAAGTAGAAACATAAGTTGATGATGCTGAAGCAAGGAAATAAGTTGGGGAAAACTAAGCGAGTGTGTATTTGTATTGATGCCCCTTTCAGCATTAATGGAAAATGATGTACCTGGGCATTAGAACTTCGTCATGTTGCGTTAAAGCACTCCCATACTATTTCCTGTGCATATGCGTATATTTACTTGGTTAACTATGAAATGATCTTTGATATTACAGATAGCGTCATTTCAGAATGCTTGATTTTGGTTTCATCCATTTGTTTAAATGATAGTGGCTATCTAAAAGACTGCTTTGCATGAAATTCAGTGCTACAAAAGTTCAAAATTTGCAATGACGATCTGCCATGTTAATGCTTGGGGTGAGGCAAGACTGATTCTGCAACTCTTTTTAAAAACGGAATGCCTCCCTAACTCTTTACCAGCAATACTTGTTAATGAAGCCAGAAACGTTGTAAATAAAATTGAGCAAATTATCTTTACTCAATTTACTCCAGTAACTATAAAAACAACACTCTGGTGGTAGTGCTAAGCTGTAGTCTGGTAGAGGATAAGATGTAAGTCCGGTTTTTTTTGCTCTCGATCATCAAATTATACGTTTTTAGTATTCGTGCTCCGTGCGGCGCATTAAGTCTCCAATTGGGAGGTTGGGAGTTGTACGACTTGTGTAAATGAATGTAAATTGGTAATAGTGTATGCAGAAGAGGTGACTAAAAAGGGGCGAGAGAATTGAAGAATAAGCACACAGAGAAAGTGAAAGAAGTCAGACTATGGAATAATAGTTGGACTGTAGAAAGTTCAACAGGCACTTTTCCTCAGTCTCGTTGGTTCTCTTGCGCGTTTCCAGCTTGCAGCTTGATAATACGGATACTGTTGGATGTGATAGTAGCTTGTAGTAAAAGTTAAATGGAACGAGTGGGTCAGAGGAAACTAGAGTACGTGAATACATCATATCCAAAGTATTACTTACTTTCATTATGTATAAGTAAAGCTGATAACCTCTTCAATCTCCTGTATGCACCCATATCCATAAGGCTACACAGGAGAAGAATCATCCATCTACGAGGAATATGTTTAATACATTGTAATATTTATTAATTATTAAGTACGATAACCAAGATGAGAACGGTGAAAATTTACAGTGTTAAAAACACTAATTTGTACATACAAGTTGTATGATACAACAAGTATGATTACCCTCAAGCCATAGTGAATGCACTACCTGATATACATACTTTATGCAATGTGTATATTCTAGCCACGTGCTTTTCTTTAAGTATTTTGAAATTTTTAGGAATAAAAAAAGCTTCAAACATACCGTTAAATTTCTAATACACAGCAGGTTATCTACATTGATTCCATGTATGACTTATTTGCAAGTAAATTTGCATTTTAACCTTCTTCTTTGTGATTCGAATGCACCGCTTTAACAGCACTTTGTAACTTGCAACATAGAATAATTGTTTCCTGAACAGTTCTAAAAGCGTTTGTAAAAACTGCGTGAAACAGTGCGTGCGCTTTTCTGTTTTAATCATATAACATGAGATTATTAAAAGAGTTGCAAATGAATGCGAGTGTTGCGAGTAGACATTCCAGCGTTTCTTTTTCTCTGGCATAACACACAGGTTTCACAAAATATTACTGGGTGAGTGGATTGTGCAAGTTTTGGATGATACTAGAAGTTGTACAAAAAGCGCTTTCATGTTTCCATCACCACTTTTAGCATTCTCATGGCAAAACAATGTAATGCTAAATGCTTGATTGTATTAAATGCTACAAAGAACTCTTTTTCCTCTCTGTCGCAAATTTTTTTTCTCCCTCCTCGTAATAAAACAACAACCTGGTTCATAAACTTATTAAACACACATGCAAACAAAAATGAAAAATAACAACTAGAAGCACACAACTATTACTACATTTTGGTAGTAATGTAAGTAATTTCACAATTCGGCATTTCCTGCTACACAGTTTTCTCTACTTTTTGTGACTCTCTTGCATAACTCATTATTACTCCACAACCGAAACATGGAGGCAGCCACAGTAGTAGTACTGGCAATAGTAAAGTAGAGTAGTCGTGCTACCGGTACTCCAATCATGCCTCTACCAGTTGCAGTCGTCATCTCTACAGTGGCAGTAGACGAACTAGTGGTAGTGGTAGAATTTAATAAAAAACTTTTTTATTATTTCATGCTCACATAAACTTTTTTTTTGCACCAACCAACCTGAACGAACATGCCAACAATTTGATCTCGCAAACGTTGTTAAAAATTATACTTTGCTTTTCCAGGAATACATGGATACAACAAGCCATATATCTTGTTTGTCAGTGGAATACGCACGGGTGAAAGGAGAAAGAGAGAGAGAGAGGGAGAACAAAAATTGAGCTATATTTGTCTTAAAGTCTATAAGTATGTATTTGAATGCGAGTTAA
The DNA here is from genome assembly GCA_034700605.1 of Willowsia nigromaculata. NCBI lineage: Eukaryota > Metazoa > Arthropoda > Collembola > Entomobryomorpha > Entomobryidae > Willowsia > Willowsia nigromaculata. Next base: position 8,277 of record JAQIXX010001762.1, on the reverse strand, counting down.
CGTGTTAAGACTGTTATAACAACATCGTCTTATGCACTAGTATTAGCAATACAAAAATTCAGCTCTAGCACCTTTTATTCTGCTTAACTCGAAGAAGAAACATACATTTTTCCACAACTTGTTTACCTACAGACACATAAATATAAATACGTAGCACTATTACAATTTCGAGTTGTAGAGAGACCAAGGGACTGAAGTAAGCAAGTGAAATTTTATGATCACTTGTGGAGATAATGCCACCTCCTCCTCATACAAAAACGAACAGAGAGTAGAAGCAAGAACGCTTTCAAAGTGAAAGTCTAAAAACATATTGGCTGTGCTGGAGACAAGAAAAACAGGGAGCGTGTGAAGGAATCCTTATTAGTAGATACCTTGTTACTTTATTACCATTACTATTTATCCTAACGCTCAGCCACGAAAAAGTAACACAAACCTGGTTGAAGGTAGAAATAAGCGTGAAGAGAGAAGGGGGAGAAAGAGTGGATACACGTCATCTCGCATATAGACTCAAAGTTAAGTAATCCTTGATAGTGGAAGCATATACTGTGGAGAAGATGGTGTCGACATTGGTGATAGTAGTGATGGTATAAACTTGAGTATGACTGCTGCTGACAAAAATTCTCCACACCAAAATCATCATTATCATCATCACCATGATTCAAACTCATGCACTCAACACACAACGGAAAAAGTTACTTTTTTACTTGTTCTCCAGACTCTGTTTCGTGCCACCAGCAATGTCTTCACGTTCGTCGATTACTTACTGTTCAAAGTACGGATGTAATAATCAACATTATCGCCGTCAAATATATACCAATATGTACATATATTAGATGTATAAGTAGTTTATATAAAAGAAAGAAAAGAAAGTGGAGGAATGCGTTCATGTGTATGTGAGTTCAAGTTATAGAAATATCAAAATATGTAGCTCTACAGTATACCTATATATACACGTGCTGCTCTGCTTCTCTGCTCCAGGTTGTTTTGTAGTGAAATACGACAAATCCAATTAGTATCCAGCAGTCCCAAGTGAACCTGATTTTCTGCGTTCAAACGACGACGATGAAGAGCTGATGTTGCTCCTCTGCTCCTGATAGTTCAGAAAAGAAGGGTAAAAAAGAAAGCATCCAAGGAAAGGAATAATCTAGTAGATTCTCTCGTCTAGTTCACTAGCTTGCTTTCATCTATATATAATAATGATAACGTACGTGTATATATTCTCTCAAATTCTTAAGTGGGCACAATTGGGATTCCTTCCAGATAAAAAAATAACTGACTGATCATCGTAATCGATGGGCATAAGTGAATAAGATACAAAAGAAACATGCTTATTCTTACTTCTTCTTCTACTGAAATGCTCATTTGATATGATTTATTGCCCATATTATGAGTTTAAACCAGTTTTCCCTTGTTATTTGGACAAAAAGTTGAATTAGTGAGAGTTGAGAGGGAAAGAGAAATGAGAACAGTAGGACCAAATATTCGTGGCATGTATTCGTTCTCAGAAAGAGCATACATTGCTTATCCAAATGTAGGATGAGACACACATACCATCCTCATTATCTTTTTTCCCATTATTGCAGATACTACCGTAGGGAAAAGTATCGAAATTGAATTGATTATTAGATCAGCTTCAACACTACACTACTAAATAGTACTGATGATCAGATTCCGAAGGTCCTGCTTTCACAAAGTGAGTTCTTGTACGACGAAAAGACACTGAAATAATTTATTCTATTGCTCCTTCATTTTAAGCTTGTGTAATTCAATTGTATTTGGAATTCTTTCACATACTCATAGGTATAGTCACTCTCATTCTTTCAAAGAGTTCTTCTGTTTTGTTCTCTTGCTCGTTTTTTTTACCTTTGTTCCGGATTTTTCTCTCCCGTAACCCTTTTCAATAAATACACAAGAAAAGTTCCAGGAACGTCACCCTTCGCTCACATATCTTGTGTGACATGCAAAGATTCCATTGTTGTCACACTAGGAAAGGATAATAGCATTAATAATACTAACCCCAAACATGCATATCTTATTATAAGCAAGACTAAGGTGTACATTAAACTCTCATTCATGCATTACAATAGAATTCATCGTATATTCTTGAAAGTAGAGTGGTTGAACTTGCTGCACTGAAAAATTCACTTTTTACTTCCTTTTTTTTCTACTTTCTATTGTCAGACTTGTAAAGAAAGAAAAGAACAGGAAAATGCATGGTATGGCTTCTTGATGGATAAGGTGTTTCGCTGGTGCGGCAAATATTATGCTTTTCTTTGACACTCTCTCTTTCTTCCGCACATTTTTTCCAACATTTTCTTCACAGTGAATTTTAAAAGAGTGAAAGTGACAACTTGCGAAAAGAAGACTTTGATTGGTTCTCGCCCTCACTATCATTCTTCTCGACTCTGTACATGCATAGAGTATGGAATTGTGTGCTGTGTGTGTGGATTTTGCATTCGAATGCTTCCACACTGTGTCACTCACTCAAATCATGTCTATTTTAGTACCAATAGTTCAAAGGTTGGATAAGCTAGTAGCGTGTGACTCCATGAAATAATATGTAGTCTGATTCTCATATGTAGTTTTTGCTGGTGAAAATCACATAAAAGAAGTCACTTTTCAATTTTTCTCGGTTTTACTCGTTTCCTTGGCATCTACTCTTTTGAAAAGTGTAAGTAGCTTATGTGCAAGCTGAGTACATATATTATATTTAACAAAAGACTGTGTGACTGTGCTATGCAAACTACACTTCAAATAGTGCCGGTTTTATTACGAATTGCTGGCCATCTGGGTGGTTTTAGTGTTACTTTTCATATTTGAGACGCAATAACATAAATTGAACGGTTTCTCTTTTAGACTGCGGGTATGTTTAGCTACTAACCCTACTTTAAATGCAAGCACATTCCTGAATTTCCTTTCACTTAAGCTTATTGTTGTCTGTGGAACAAGTCAAAGACGAAGGAAGGATGATCTTGGATAAAAGTTCAATGGGAACTAAAAGGAGGACATTTGTGTAAGTAAGCGAAAGCGCTTTGTTGTCTCACTGTATCCTCTCTAGTCCTTCATAATAATACAAAAACGCAAAGCACATTGAACGCTATGCCTAAATAAATTTTTTGGTTTAAGAAAAAGTAAGCTGACGCAGACACGAGCCACCTAAAGCTATTGGCTGAGGCTAAGATGATTTTAAATTAGCACAAGTAAATAATTGAAGATTTTCACCTGCAAGCGAACATCTAAAACAAAATTATATTTTCAATTTGTGTCATCCTGTATAAAATTTGCATAGTGTTGAAATAACCAGTAACTTCATACTCAATGGCCTCGTGTAGACAGAAAAATTGTTAAGCTGTATTCATCGTTGTTTTTATGGCAAAAAATGATCTGTAATCAAACAAAATGCACTTGCTAAATGTTCAGCGAGCACAAAGATAAACAAGCCTTCTATGAAAAGACACAAGGGAGAATACTACAGCATTTGGATTTGAAAACCATGCTAGAATTTTCCTTTTTACTAATATTTGGATAATGTATGATTATTATCATGAAAACTACAGCAAAAAAAAAAACGATTATCATCAAACATTTTTATATAAACAAGCAATCCAAGAGATAACTTTCTTTTCCCCTCTCACATACAGTTTGTCAAAGCACATAATATGCATAATGGAATGAAAATGAGGGAGATGTTGTTGTGGAACAGATGCATTAAAATAAATAAACAAGCTTCCACATTTTAGTTTGGGCGACAACTAGGCAAGATATAAATAGAAATAAACGCGTTTCAAACCAAGGAATATATATCTTTCTGTTACATAGCCATGTGCTTACGTACTGCACACTTATAAAAGTTCACAAATGTTCACACATGAAGGCCCTGTAACTGACAAAAAGAGAAATTGGAATAATGTGGTGTTTGTATGCGTATTTGTTTGCATGTTGTTGTATAGAAAGCAGAGAGAAAGAAATGAAAAGCCAGAGAGATAGATAAGCCTAAAACGGAAAAAGATAGACTATAATGCGACTCTTGTTTTGTGAGAGAAAAACAAATATGTTATAGCAATTTTTCTAAAACGTCGTTGTCGGCGTCATTTCTTTTACTCTGGGGCTATACACTAGTAAACTCTTATCTATTTATAGTAAGTATTTATTTCTCCGCCACCAGCGTGAGCATATAGGATGCAATGCACTCGTACTCAGATTATCCAGGAGGATCAGTAGGAGGCAAACAGAGAAGGAGAAAGCTCACACAGCATGCACAATGTTATGTAAGTAGTAATATGGGTAAACACATTACTGAAAATAGCATCTTTTTCATCTCCTTCTTCGCCTTCTCTTTTTACTACATTTTTTCTAATGTTGCTTTCCTTTGCTTGAAAAATCTAGAAAAAGAGAGAACATAGTTGTTGGTGAAGTTTTCTTAAGTGACAGTAAAAGTCAGAGACAGAGAAAGCAGTAACGGCTGAAGGATTTCTCTCTCTCTCTCTCTTCCGTCTTTTTCCTCTACTTATTTCCCAGTGTTTATAGTACTCGTCTTTTCTATTTACTTTTTAGTGGGGAATTTTTGTAGGTAGGCGTTTTTCTATTTTGTCTGGAAACTACTGCGAGAAGAGCTAAGGGAAAGTATGCATAAAATGCTTTGCCGTGTAGGGATATGAACGGATATAAATGAGAGTGATGGGTGCACCACTCGTTTATTCACTCATTCGAGATCCGACACTAGATATTATTATGTCCTCTTTTGTTTTCCTTTTTATTGCTCATGTTTTTTTCTCTGCTTTTGCAGTGCTCACATAAAAGAATTGTGCGTACATTGTTCTCAGGGTTTTTAAGAGGAGCTTTGTAAAATGTACTGTTGATGCTGTTGATTTTTACGTCTTTTATGGACACCGTTTCTGTTCAAGATGTTATATAGCAGCTTGTAAAAATGTTTCGACTATCACTGTCAAATCATTGTGCCATTATTATTACCATCATGAACATTTTCATCTTCAAGTAGAAAAAGTGCATTTTAGAGTTTTACGCTGCTTTAGAAGTAAAAAGTATGCTACTACTGTAAAACCGTCGGTTGATGGATAGCAGTTGTTATAAAATTGCTACTACTTTTCCTGCTGGTGCTGATGGGTAACGCGAGAGAAAAAAAACAAGAATATGCCAGGAAGCATGACTCTCTCACTTTCTCTCGAAAACGAAAAATGCATTTCCTTTTCTCATCCTTCGTCTCCGTGAAAATTGTGAAATCCTTCTTTTTAAAAGAACTTCCTTCGTCTTCTTATTGTATGTAGAGTAGTGTATAGCTTGAAGAAGAGTAGCCTCCTATTTTTTCAACTTTTTTGAAAGCTTGTTTCTTCTCCAAAAAGACGAAAAATCGATGAAAATTAACTTTCTCTTTGTGCGCTTCTCTATCTCTCGCTTTCCTTCTCTCGTTCTCCTTCACCTTACTTTCCCATACTTTTTTCCCTCTCTTTACCTTGCAACACAACCCAACTTTCTTTCCTCCAATATACATCTTCCGTGTGCTACAAAGAACACAATTTTTATTATATCAGCAGAGCAAAGAACAAAAAAAATGCATGTAAGGTTTTAAGTGAGCATTATAGTTCTCTAGTAATATTGGCGTCACTGGCAGGAGTAAAAGAACAAGGTTGCTTTCTCCATCTCCTTTCTTCTTCGTCTTCTTCTCTCTTTACAGTTTTTTTTTACATTTAGAAAGCTTCAACGTTCAGCAATCGCCAACCAGACGCATTGCACCAAGGCTAGCTTGTGAAAATGACGGGCTGACAAAAAAATAACAAAAAAGTGAGGAGATTCTCCGAACAACTCCTTAAAAATTGCTCGCGTCCCTGCAATTCATGTGTTGTAGTAGACAAAGTAGTTGTTGTACTGGAGAAGCAACATCAGAAATGAGAGAGGCTAATGTATAGGTAAGAAAGTAAAAAGTGAAAGAAGAGCAAGCAGGATAGAAACAGTGTAGAACAGCAGCAATGTTCAAAGTTGAATAGTTGGATGGCAGGAGACAGAGAGAGAGAGGGAGAAAAAAGAAGAGCGGAAGCTTCTGTGAATATTATCTTAAATCTAAAGTGCTACCACCAGTAGTGCACGTTGTTTGTCATTGCTCAAGAGGATTTTTTAAAAAAAGGAAAGAAGTTTCCTTTCACAAAGAAAAAGGCTTCCTTTTGCTTTTGCTGGTGCTGTTGTTGATGGCAAATGTTGTTGTATGGATGGTATGGTGCCATATAAATATTATTTTTCAGTTGCTGATATGGCGTATATACTTTTTGTCGCCAGTAAAGCTTCCTCTAGTTATCATCAAGCTTTTTACATTAATAGATAAAAAAATGTACATAAGTAGTAGTAACATAAATATATCAGCGCATCATCATCAGCAGCAAGTACAACATCACCATTCAACATCGTCACCACGTTTTGCTGCTGCTGCTGCTGCTGCCTTCTCTGCTGCTGTGCGAGCTCGTGGTGTTTATTGTCGTCGTTGACATATGATGGCATAAGCTATCTAGCACATCCTTTTTTCCTAAATAATTGCATTCACAGGGGATCGGAAGAGGGAGAGGAAGCTTAAAAATGGTGACATCAACAGACGGAGACCTACATATTATAACTATTATCCTGGTTGTCGCTCTAGTGCTCTAGTGGTGCTGGAGAGAGGAAAATAGTATGCGTGCAACAAAAAGTGTTGTTGTAGGTGAGCATTACAATGTTGTTTTCACCAATAAACATCATGTACCCGAGGAGGATAAGAGGAAGGGGGAAAATGCGAAAACGTGGGTGTGTTACGTCGCCACTGTTGCTGACTACAAATTATTATGTGACCTGATTTTCCCACGTTTTACATGAGTATTCATTGGAGGCGGAGGGGAAGGAGAGAATTAACATTAATTAAAAATGAACAGCTTACAAGGTGAATAGAGGGGCAAGTAACGAAAGATGTAATTGACTCTACAACAACTGTAAGTGCAATATGGGTTTGCAACGTATTGTACCAAAAAACAAATACATCAGTAACGAAATAAAAAATTGGCATTTTATGCAACTTCCTGAAAAAGTACACTCATCATTGTCAAAGTCCCAAGTTTTCCGTTTGTTACATACGCTTGTAGAGCGTAAATTCATCCATGCAAATAATTGGTCAGCATAGAATCTCTTCACATGGATTTCAAACAAAACTTTAGTTCAAAAATTGATTCTCCCGCAGTCAAAAATTGTGTTCGGTATACACACTCATGCCTCTGTCGTTAACGTAATTGCTATGATCACCATCATTTTTTCCTAGTATCTTCTCACATTATCAGACATATAGATGGATATTATTATATCTATCACTATCAGGACTCCCAACCCTTCCTATATTTTTCTCTCGTGTGTCCAAAACGGCCAGAAAAATGAAAGTTTCCCATTTCCCACTGTATAAACTCACTTTTCTTCTCTTTCTCCCTTAAATTTTCATCCTGCGTGAAATGAGACCTTTGACTTTACATACATATTTTTACGTCCTTCTTAAGTCCTCCCATTTGCATTTTCTCTCGGTCTAATGCATAATTTGGTCGTTTGGATCGTGCTAGCGACTCCCTCTATATCTCTCTCATTCCACATGTAATATCCGCTTGACAAACTTTTTTCCTCTCAAAATAATGGGCTCCCTCATTCCCGTTATTTTTATACACACATATTACTTATATATTATATGTAAATGTGTGTAGATATTGAGATGTAGAAAAATCCTATCTACTAGGCAGACTTGTAAAAAGTTAAAAAATCTAAAAGGAAGAAAAAATGGGGAAAAAGTGGAAAGTATGATGATGATGACAACTGCAGCAGGCAGGGAACAGACGGATGCTTGCTGCCCTTCTTGCACCACATAATGCTAACTCAAACACATGCAAACATCCCAGAAAAGAAGAAGACCTTTGACTAGTGAGAAAAACGTCTTACAGATATTGTAATTCTTTGCCCCTGTCTATTTTTCTCTGTAGAGCAGAGATATGACTATATGCATAAATCAAAATGGTGGGGTGTAGTATTTACATAGAAACAAGCTACTTTTCAGGGACAGATGCGATATTTGTTGAAGTAGGGACTGCATGACAGGATTGGGAGTAGACGTGGCGTAGTAATCTGCAAAGGAATGCAATATGTTACTGGCGGTGATGGTGAGTTTGCATGTGCGAGCACATTTTCATCCTTTATTAACTATCGGATTCGTTGTAAACGGATTTAAGATAGTTAATGCGATCACCTGCCCGTCTGTGTGTCTGTCTG
>JAQIXX010001761.1:0-30202 GCA_034700605.1 Willowsia nigromaculata | reverse complement strand
ACCGGGCGCACCACCGACAATGCCACAGCTGCCTGGCCCATTGTTGTTGTTACCGTATATGAGTTGACTACTACTGTTGTGATTTGGTGTGCTCGGTGGGGTGATTAGTGGAATCCCATTGGTGGCATTCGCGGTGGTGACAGTGAAAGTGGTGGGAGGTGTGGTGGAAGCTGCTGGGACTTGAACGACTACTGGTACTGGTATAGCTTTTGGTCGTGGTGGAAGAGACCGTGAGAGTTCTAACAAATCCTGAGCAATCTCTGTCTCCTCAGGGGTCCTTATTCGGAAGATTGGGATCCCACCGTCATGGCTTGTAATCTCTGTTTTCACCTCCATTCCGTTGCTCCTGCTTCTGTTTTCACTCTGTAGAGCCTGGCTCGACTCTTGCGTCGCTGGGAGGTACATTCCATGATGGTAGCCATCTGAGGAAAGAAAAGAGAAAACAAAAATCAGATGAAATGGGATGAAAAAACATTCATTACTTTTGTAAAATTCTAAGACACGTCATTCGTCATAAACCAAAAGTTATCTTTACGTAATTACAAACACTGAAACAATTTTCACAGGTGTCAGTCACTATTTCCAAATTAAATAGTAAGATCAACGCTACTTTGATACGCTTCAGTATGTACATGGAGATTTGCAATGCATGCATTTTGAATTGTATGCATCTGCACAGTCGAATAACCTGGCTTACAAAACTCAAGATTAAAACATACCTGTGATAATAGAACCCATAATAAAGTAAAATAACACATGCCGTGTGTATAGAAGCTTAAGATGTTGTTGATGTTGAAATGAGATCAAGTCTTTAAATTGTAGAATAACGCACTATTACATTAAATCTCAAAACCGTGCATTGGTTTGATTACATGTACTTTTAAAATCAGGCCACCGAGATGTAAATCTACATCATTATGCAATCAGATAAAAGTACCAGCACCGCTACTTAATATGTATAATGGAATGATGAGGCATTCTGGTTTTTAAATATGCAATCAATTCCCCTCTATTCCTCTTATTTTTCTATTTCGACAATTTTTGGTTCACTCACTTTTCCGCCACATTGTTCATTGAAAATAATCAAGCATGTCTTTCTATCCAATCTTCTCCCAGTCTGAATAATTTCTAGAGATATAACTCATGTAAAAAAAAGTGAACCCAAACATGTACTGATTGATAACACATGCATAATATTAGTACTATACCATGCGTGATTTCCAAATCTACGATACCTCCTAACTAACTCACTGCTACACTATTTTCTGCATCATCGAATCGTATCAGCTCAGAGGATGAAAATCAGAACAAATTACAAGTTTCACTTACAAAAACCCGCTATCTCCCTGCTCCTGCCGATACATCAGCGAACGAGCAACTAGAGCTTACGTATATTTTCGAGCATATCTGTTCCAATTTTTCTCCTCTCTAACAAACATAAACTAATGAAAGGAGTATGGGAGATAAAATAAATTATGGTTCCTTTGCGTAATTTTCTTTATTCCCCCTTTTTTGTCACATTTTACAGACTCACGTGTATCATTCTGTGAATTCCTGTAGAATATATATAAAGGAATGTAGTGTGGCGGTGATGCTGAAACAAATAAGATGAAAGGGGAAACGTACAAAAAAGCACACACAGCGAGACGTATGGAATAAGATGGAAAATGACGCATTCTCTTAGTGAAAGTAGGAGGCGTGTAGAGTTTTGTACGTGATTTGAGGAGTTATTCTGAAACGTTTACAACCCTTATTAAAGTATTTCTCTTCTTTTCCTAGTTGCTGCCTTCTTCATCTGTTTCTCCTTTTGTCACTCTAACTAAGCATTCATTCGAGGAAGATTTTTCACTGAGAGTTCAACAGTAGTAGTGGTGGTTTGGTGCAGCACAGAGCTTTCTCTCTGTCACATAGACTTAAAGAAGAAACGTTGCGTTTTTCCGTTGGATTTCGTTTGTACTATGGTTTTTTGGAAAGCAACTTTATTCGTTATACATCATAAGATTATATGTACCGTTTTTTGTGCTGCTGATGCTGCCATGCTTGCTATGTCAGTTTGTATAAAAATGTCACGCAATTCAAATAAGATTTAGCTGAAAGAGACAAATTTTTCATCTTGATCCTTTCAAATGCTCACGGAATAAGAAACGAAGAAGAAGATTGTAAAATTAAACGAAGTGATGCGTGCCTATAAAAATGGCTGAAAGACATGATTCTCTGCTTCTTGTAGAGAATGGAGTTAATAATATTCTCTCTAACATGTTATGTGAAACAATGCAAGGAAAATAATTTACTGTATAGATGAAGCTGTGCATGATAAGGATGTATAAATTGAACCGACTTATTTAAATGCATAAAATCCTTAAATATTAGTTGGAGTTTCAAATAACCTTAGAGTTTTCTACATATAAATGTCGGTTGTTTTAGTTGAACATGCAACAGACATACATAGACAAAAATTGCAAAGGAAAATGTCTACTACACTTATCGGAACACTGATACACAGAAAATGGAATATTGTTAAGACATAGATTTTTTATCAAACCAATAAACAATTGAGAAGGGGATTAACTTACCGTAATCGATAAGTTATGCATGCAACTTTATCATAAAAATACCGAAGCGTTTTTCTCTGAAAAAATAGGCAAGTATAAGAAATAAGAATGCATACCTGTCTTGAAAGCGTAAATTCTATTAAAAACTGATTCTACGTAAAAGGAGACCTTTGATACATTTTTCAGAGTTTCGTAGGCTTGCATTTTTCTAGCTTTCCAGGAAAAAACGCAACTCAACGGTTCAAGCGTAGTTTGTTTTCAGCTTTTTCTTGCCTGGTGGTGAATATAATGCCATACAAGTTGTGTAACATGTAGTCGTAAAATATCTTGTAAAAAAGTTGAGCACACGACTCTCCGTATATATGTGCAGTCCTGTGGCTTTTTTATATTCGCTGTACTCTCCTTCTCACTTTATTTTTTGAAAGCTGCAAGTGGGTAACTCAAATATCGTTTTTGTAAATGTACATAATACCCACAAGCATAGACTTTATGACCGCATACTTTCTATTTTCTATCGGGTATCCCGGCCCTGAATTACCCACACACATAAAATCTAAGCCTATCATGTACAAGTTGTAAGTAGACAAGTGAAAAAAGAAAGTTGATCTTTTTATTACTATATATCAACTTAAACCCAAGTAGGCAAAGAAATAGGGAGAAAGATACCTACTATGAAAATGGTAGGCGAACTTACTTTTCCTTCTCGCTACCACCCTTTTGTATATTTATACCACGGAGGAAAAAATGTTTTGTTAGTTATGAGTTTGCAATACACATTACATTAGAGCAGAAGACGGCAAAGGAAATTGAGGTGGAGAGCAAAAGAGGCAGTCAACATCACAAGACGAGACATTCATCACAAAGCAATATTGGACATGACCCTCGTAAATCTCGCGGATCAAGTTTATAAATCGTGTATCGCTTCCCAATAATACCAAAGCACATTTACTCTTCGCATATAACCTCGTACATACTTATATATGTGAGATTATCATTATATGGATACATCATCATTCGAGAAAGGTATACACATTTGCAAAAAACCTACACACATTCCTTTCATCCTCTTTAAGTGCAAAAGATCTCTCTCCTTCCCTACTTTACTCGCTCAGCTTTATTTTTTATTCCTCTATACAACCGCACACTACACGCCATTGTGTAATAGATGAAAATGCAGGAAAAAAGTCCTACCAGCAAAACCAAAAAACTCTGAGAGACCAGTTGTGAGACCACCAACCGACGAAAATGGTACAATACTATCACGTAGGTATATATATTTTTTATGACGACTATATAAATACACTTTATAATCTGATCGACCGACGGTAGAGCTTTTTCCACATAACTTTCAGAAGTCGGTTGTGGATTGCAATGTGAGTGCATGACTTTTATTTGTATGGGTGTATCAAGATGTGTGTGAAGTAAAACAAGGCGAATAAAACTGGTCGGGTGAGATGGAGAAGAAACATCAGAAAATTATTATCACCACTTATTGCAGTCCAAAAAAGAGGAACAGTAAGTTATATTGTGTGCTTTCTGCTAAGAAGGCCACTTACTTGACAGTGGTAGTGTTATTGATATTGGGCTCTTAAGAGATTTTTGCTCAAGTCATTTTTAAAGAAAAATAAGGAAAAAATCTGCTTAGATTGCCTTCAACTGTTTACTTCTTGAGAGAATGTTGGACAGTGTGTCTATATGTGTGAGGCGTTCAGACGATGAAAAGTATGGAGAAACATAAGGAGATAAATTTTCACAGAAAAAAAATACTACATTTGTGTTATATTACTTTCACTCAACTTTCTTTTTTAGCGTAGTATTTCAAAAGTAACTCCGTAGGAGATGTAATATGATAAGTATACGTTACATGTTGTATGCGTATTTACATTGGAAAGCAGATATGCTTGCTTACACAAACGTGTAGGTACGTGGTATCAGGAAAGGAGACACATAAATTGATAATACCAATACCACACTCCAATTTGAGACCTTTGTGATTGGACATTATATATCATTCCTTGACATTACTTATTTTTTGTCTTTCACTTCATTCTGCTGCTCTCTGTATCGATATCGATATTGCTTGTCACTTACTCCCGGTGTGTGACGATTCCAATATTTCTAATATCTTTGCTACTACTACCTATATCCTGCCCATTTTATTAGTGAAAAAATAGAGCAATGTTCGCCTTCTCTCAACCACTTGAGCCAGACAAAGAAAGAAGAGGAAGATATGATATACCTAAAGATGAAACAAGACAAAAAATTGCAAGCTGATGCCGAGCAAAAAACGTTGAATATACTGCTGATGTCATCATGAAACTACAGCTAGACCATAGGATTATTACCACCATGATTTGAAGGAAGAGGCAAAAAGTTTATTTTCATCTTGTATACTGGGTGCCTACGGTGAACACTGCTATCAAAGCTAAATGAAAAGCTTGAGTGACATACGTAGGGAGAAAAAAAGTAAAATTGTGGAGATGGATTCAGCGAGACAACAATAATAACATCACAAGGCATCAAGCCAGCCACTTAGTCATTCACTTACTCAAGAAAAGAGAGAAGATGAGGTTATGTATAGAACACTGACTTGACTTTTTCACATTATGTGTACTCTTGTGTCTGGTGTAGGATTTTTTTTCGCGTATGTATTTCCTCTAGTCTGTCAGGAAAATGTGAGCGTGTTTGTCAGATACAATGAAAAATTGTACTCGTCTTGACGTTGATATAACATGATAATACCGGGTTGATGTTGCCTCGTTATTACTTTACTCCCTCTCTCACTCTCGGATACAGTATCATCTTCATGATAAGCAACCTTTTTTAATCTAGCACGATGCCTGACCTTTGAGTTGACATGCTACTTATTTTGTTTTCCGAGGCTGTACATAATTAAAATCTGCGACAGTGATACCAGTAGTACTAGTCCTTACAGCCGTTCTACCAGGAGCACAAAGAGAGAAAAATTACTGGTCCAAGTATATAAAGCTATTCGTCTACTTTGCTAATGTAAAAATCAACATGTTGAAACCATCAAGTTGGTTTGATGATGTTATTTCTCCTTGATTTTTTGTATGCTCACTTAACCAAGTTGAAAGGCCTTTTAACAAAAACAAAAATGTTATCAAGATTTTTTAAACACCCCAGTCTCTCTTCTATTCGTTAGGATTTTATGCATGGAGATGGAGACTCAACAGTGTTCTATTGAAAGAGGACGACGAAAGACGAGTAAAAACGCAACAGAGTGAGAGAATACAAGTAAACAGGACTGTCATGTTGTTGTCATTCTTCAGTATCGGTTTAAAACGTTGAGTTATCCATGCAATATGACTATTACGTATTAAGCTCTACCAAAATATGTGTACACACCTTATACCTATATGCACATTGGCTAACCATCCCCGATTTACATTTCCATTTTATCCGGTACGTAAACCAACTTTCACCATGAAATTGATTCCTAGCCAACTTTTTCTCTCTTCGAATATCCTTCAAAACGAGCAGTATCAGCTTCAAGCACCTAGGCAAATGTCGAGGTTGTTGGGCATCAGCGAAAAAAATATACGTGAATACATGAAAAAAAAAGTTTTCTCATACCTTTTTTTCACTCTCTCACGCATTAATACTCGTATAGTCAAAACCAAATACACATAAAATGTTTTCACTACTTACCACACTACTACCATACCACCTTAACCACGCCACCCAAGTACTCTGTTTCATACAACATAATGCGTTGAATGTTCACTTCACCTGCTATATAAATGTTGTATGTACAGTTAGGTGTAATATGTACGTACAACAGAGTAAGTAGTTCAATCCATTAGGTTCAAGGACTTTTTTATACATGTCAGCCACTTGAATGAAGATAGAGAGGTGTTAGCTTGGTTTTGGTTAAACTGATGTGGAATGCCAGAAAAGGAACAGGAGATGGGCTTTTTACCAAACGAGACTCAACTTGATTTATGTCGGAACATGATGTGGATCCCAACTTTCCAAAGTCCCTTTATGGTACGTGATCACATGAATGTATTATGCGAGTCTGTGAGGAGAGAGGGTGGAAGAGGAGGAGGAAAGCTGTGGGAAGAGGAGACAAGCACAAGCATATAGCTATCTCGAAGAAGAGAAAAAATAAGAGAAAACTTTACTCTGTATGCCGATTATAATTCAGAAGCAGAGACATGGCATTTTTCCGTTTATCTTGTACGATCCCTTTAGTTTCAAAACTTACGTGATGGTCGTGTTGTGTAAGTATATGGAGTTATAGAGCATCATTGCCAGTTCTTATTGTGAAAACGCGTAATATATTGTCGATCCATATAAGTTTGACGTCTGCATGCACACGGACACCCATAATATGTGACTATTACCTGGATACTTGCGTAGGATTTTTTAAATGAAGGAAATGAATGTGGTAAAAAGGAGGAATATGGGCATATTTTACTACTTTTCCGTCGTATTACCACTTAAGAGATATTTCAGGATTGAGAAAGAAGTTCCCAAAGAAAAAGTTCCATTTGTACTCCGAATAAATTGTCTAATGTGCAGAAAATTGCTGAAACGTACTTTACTGTAGCTTTGCATAAAAATGTTGTGTAAAATAATAAGTCAACTATGGAATTCAGAAGACACATGACGATGATGGACGAAGTTTAGCTCAGGTGAACGCACATTTTATGTACGTACAACTCGACAACAATTATGGTGCAAACTTATTTACGTAGAGCCCAAGTAAAAAAAAAAACTTTTTTCATCACTTTCCCTGTAACTGAGAAAATTACATATAATATCCTTGCCACTCCATCACTAAAGCTATTATTTTTATTCTGAGGCCACAACACTCCCCACAGTAATAATTGTAGCGTGATTTAAATGCATTCTATATGAATGACCTAATTACTGTACATGCATTGTATAATACAATATATGTCCGAGAAACAGGAATGAGACGGACTACATAACAGTTTGGTGGTAGACAAGGATTTTTGTTGTGTGGTTTTAGAACTGCTGATGGTACAAGCACACATGCAACAGTTTTTCAAAAAATAATACGTAGTTTACCAAATCACAGCACACACAGTGACTAGTTTGAAATTCAAATTTCAGAGAAGTAGTTGTTTTCCCTCTTCTCTCAGAACAGCAGAGATTTATAATGTATGCGAGGTGGTGGTTGGTTTCACTTGGCTTGTGAAATATGTAATTTCCCTGTGATTGAATGACGATGAGAAAGTAATGTTTGTGCAAGTGTGTGTATAAATATGCAAATCATAAGTTTTACATGAACAAGGAATAACTTTCTCTCCCGAACCTCTCTCTCTCACTCTCTTGCTGTACATTATGGTAAAACTAGTAAAGCATATCAACAACAGTAGAAAGTTACAAGGACGCACATAATACCTGCCTCTAAATATATATAACTAGTATTTGTTTGTACAACTACTTGTTGTTCGTGTGGCAGTTTAGCAGAACAAGTAGTTTTTCTTGTTTGACGCAGGGATAACGTGCAGTGAAATATTATAAAGAAACTGGCAGAAATAATTTGCCGTCTACAGCTTGCTTTCCCTTTCCTACAAAATGTCAAAAGATTAACAGGAAAATAATCGATTATGCAACCAGTGAAAGTTACTTTGAAAAGGGCAACAATTGTGCTCAATTTCTAAAAAGTTAAAAAGCGCTGTATGAGCATGAATTTTAAGCTATAAATGAAATGAATAGAATGAAGTAGACCTCGTATGCGGAATGTATGCAGAAAGAGTTTGAAACACCGGACGTAATATCGGATGTCAAAATAATGCTTGTATGAGTTCGTAATATAATTGCACGAATTTACCTTAAAAAAACTTCTGCATATAGCATTTAAAAATATAATGTAGGAGAGATTTGAATTTATGGGCAACACAATTAAATTTTCATGATTCAAGGAAATGCGGAAAAGCTAGATTGACAGCTTTCAAAAGTTTCTGGGCTCTTCTTTTGATTAAATTCGTAATGAGCACAATTTCCTATTTTTCAAACTAAGTAACATTATGTTCCTGCTTCTGTACTTGTTTCTTCGTGGAATTCACATAACAGGAAGAGAAAATTGTCTGGATGTGATATTTAATAATAACCTTCAAGGTATTACCAGAATTCGAGTAAAGGACAACCTGTAGCGGAAAGTAAAAAATACCGTAGAATGTTATTGTAAGAAAGAAATCTAATCGTAAGCATAGGTTTTTGTGTTGTATTTCCTATTAAAACAATAATAACATCAGTATATTCCGCAATATTTCTATGCAGTTAGATAGTATTTTTGGATATAAAAGTTCTTTTACTTTTGCTAAGATTGATTAATCTCCAAGAAAGCTAATCCTATTTTCCAGCAGAAATAAAATCACATGAATTGATTGGTATTTGCACACACAGAGAAAGAGAAAAAATCCAACTAAAATACCATATCTTTCACAAGGCAGATGACACGATAACCATTTCAAAAGATTTATAACACTTTCGTCATCACACACTACTTCTCTTATCCTTGTATATTGGCACATTGACAAGAATATATAGGGCGGCATTTTTTCATCCACGTCAATACTATCATCGCAAGAGTGAAAGCAACAAGAAAAGAAATAATATCTCATAAGAAAGTGTATAATATGATGCAAGCATATATACTCTCCGTATAGTCTACGCGTATATTTTATTATCCAATCTGTCTTTGTCGACTATCAAAATGCCAATCAAAATCAACAATAAATAAAAGGGATGAGGCTATTTCGACAAATGGTATGAGTGCATGTATCTATCTATCTATCCATCCATCTATAAATGCTTGGTGGTGACTACTCGTATGGAAAAGTAAAAGAACAAAATGTAATAACAGAAAAGAAGAAAGATTTTCCCTTCTTCTGTACAACTTCTGTACTACCACTAATGCTACAATACCCTTGTTCTCTTTTTTCTTCTCTCTATCTCTCTACAGTTTACTTAGCCCTAGTTTAGCTTTCGGCCAACAAGAAAGCTCTTTTCTCCCTTTTCCTGTGAAGAAGGAAAAAGTACTACTAGTGGTAGTTATTATTATTATTGAGCAAGGAGATTTCTCTCGTTCAGTCTCCATAATCCATTTAGTAGGAAACCCAAGTACAATAAGAAAGAGCGCGGCACGCCAACTACTTACAAGGCACTAAGAAGATATATAAAGATTCTTAATCGAAACAAGTGTGAAGTGGCAAGAACTCTTTAGTAAGAAGTACAAAAAACTCTCTCTCCAAAACAGGGAGAGAGAGAAAAAAGAAGAAATTGCCAATGGTTATGTTATACAGTAAATAGTACGATTTTGTGGCTTGGGTTTTTCTCGTTCCATTTCTCAGTTCTCAACATTATCAAAAGAGGTTGAGTAAGTGTATATACGTGTCTATAATGGGGAGAAATATGGCTAACTGTATAATCTTGTCCAGAGCATGAACCTTCTTAGGGAAAGTCTGATTAAAGTTGCCCGGCAAAGATGATGATGATGAGACTTAATGTTAGTTTTGCCTCTGGTTGGGATTTGTAAGATTGTAAGTGTTCCTACACCACTCTGTCTGAAAATACGCTGTTGATGAGTAACCATATAATGAGAGTAAATACAATAACAATTCATACAGAGTGACTACTATCACGCTTCTTCTATTAACATTAGAAGTACAAGTATGTATAGTTGTAGGGAGTTAGCCGGAGAAAGTATCCATCTAGTAAGAGATGATGATATTGATGCAGTAATAGTAAATGTACACACGAACACACCATCTGGTATTTTCTTTCTTAATTCCACTCTTTATTTTTCTGCTCTTGTTTCATGCTCTCTCCCTCTCACCTACCAATGTCTTGACGGAATAAAAAGAAAGTGAAAGAATACTGGAACAGCTACAACACCAGTTTTATTCTTTCTCTTTTATTTTCATCGTATTTCATTTCCTTATATGTACTTATACAGTTTGTTCTTTTTTATCATATTCGTAACGTTGCTGTTGATGAGTAGTATTGCCTAAAGTACTGGCTGGCTTTTCTTAGAAATCGCACGCTAACACTAACATAATGTAATCATCCGACTACTGTTTTTTCTGCCTTTCATTCTCCAGAAAATATGTTCTCATTACCTGGTTTGTTGTGTGTGATGATAATAATGACGGTACAAGTGATGAGGATGATGATGAAAGGAATTGTAGTGAAAGTGATGTTTATACTGAGAAGAGAACGGATACGAAATTTTCTCTCATGGTATATCATACACGTAAAAATGTAGTATAGTGTTAATGTTTTTGGGTGTTAAAATCTCATTAGTGTTATACTCTCAGATATTATCTCTATCACGAGCTCATTTTCATCAGACTTTACAGCTTGTCAGATTTTCTAAGAATATAGTTAGCACGTGGAATATTGCACAATCCAAGTACATGGTAGTAGCAACAAGTTTCACTGTATACAATTCTTATCCTTTCCATTAATTCAATGCTTTTATGCAGAATATACTTGTTACACCATAATACATCATTAACAAAATAGGCAATAAAAAATAAAAGTTATTGAACACACACGCGCGCACTTATGTAAGAAAATGTTTGTCGTACGTTTTATGTTCCTGAATTAATAATTCTCATTTAATTTTCCGTGTACCTACCTACAATGTTAAAATCATTATTCCATTCGTAAACCTTTATATACTTGGAAAAGAAATGAAACAGAGTGTAAATTTTGTGTGAAAATCGTTATATATTTTTTACATTGACATATAATGAAAAATGTATGCAATTTTACATCCATGTGCATGTACATTGAATAAAAATTGCTAAAAAAATAGACTATATCTCCAACGATCTTTTTGTCTTACCATTAACTGTAAACTGTAAATACATTCTATAAATATTCGAATGTAAACAATAAAAAACCGTAGTTCTACTTACATTTTCTCAAACGTTAGCTATTATTATCTGGCCCTATTTTCATTTCAACGGGACGACTATTTTTTGTGGGCATATAAGTTTTTAATTTCAAACTTTTCTTTTTTATATTTACTCTCTTATTCACTTTCATCATAATAATTACATTATTGCATGACTAGTTGCTGTTTGCTTCATCTCAAATCCTTGCTACTACCATCTCCCTCTTTTATATTAGTACTACAATGCAATCACACAACAAAAGGAGGAGGAAATATGAATTCCAAAATTGAAAAATCATAAGTGGGTTTTCACGTTAGTAATCATAACCAGTGTGCTTGTATAAGTAGCAAGTTTTTTTCCATACAATTCCACCCTCTAGTCTTTGTTCGTGTGTGTGGAGCCATGCATTAGTTTTACTTCCTTGTCGTCAGACTTCTGTTCAGGTTTTTTCTATTGATTTTCATCTAGAATCTGAACAAACTTTCTCTTAATATTATTTTTCCGACATTAATGCGTTTCCTCATTCATTTCATTGTCCGTATGGCGTAGACCAAGCTGAGAAAGTGGTAGGATACCAATTCTTAATGCTGAAGTGTATGTCAATCCAAAAGATGGATTTTTTCCTCAAAAAATATTTTAGTAGATTAGCTATATTTCTTTGGGTAAATACATAAAGGAACCATTATATATTTATGTACCATGCTTTTAGATAATTTTATTTACGTTATACATTTTTGCAGTTACCAGCCCACATTTGTAACACTAATGGCATTCCATACGATAGACGATTTTGTGCCGGGTATGCAGTCCACCTCTCTAAAAATCAATTCGATCTCTAGGAAGCGATTAAATACCTGTGTCCAAACACAAACAAATATGCGAGGTCAATGTTGATGACGTAAAAAGAGAAGAACCGAGAATATAAGTATTATACTAGTAATAAAACTAGCATGAGCAACTAGCGTGTACTGTTTATTTGTAGAATCATTCTACCTGCCAGAAAATGGAAAAATTTATATTCCTTATTATTTAGCCAGTAAACGATATAAAGTTGAGTACATGTGAAGATGCAGAATGAAAAAGAATTCATCAGTTAGGTGCAAAGGAACAGAGATTTGTTAATTTAGTTGGCCTTTCAGTTCCCTAATCTGGCATTTGTCATGAAAAGAAGTTAACAGAAAATCAAATTATCTCAAAGTTTTCTTATGCAACATTCTTTATGCATGCTCACATTATACATATGTTCTTGTGGTTCGGTAATCTCTTAATGCTTCATTTCTGTAACAAAAATTATAACCGAACGACTTTCAGCAAAGTTCCAACTATGGAATAATGAAATGCGGGTTCAGTTGAAAAATGACTGAAATAGTCTAAAAATCAAAGCTTGTTTAAACTTTAAATTCATCATTGTAGCATGATTCTTTTGTCTCATTCTAGTTGTCGTCCCATCAAATCACTTGACATACTGTGAAAGTGTTAGTACTATATTAATAATAATTATAACTGAACTTTCTATTTCATTTCTGATGAACTCGTTTCGCGTTCTGCCGTCATCGCGCGTTAAAACTTTCATGTCTGCATGTGTCGAGCTAATTGGCAAAGTGTCAAAAGAAATGGAAAAGTGGGAAGGTACCACCACATGTACAGGTAATATAAAGTTTTCTTTAACGAAGTAAGAAAAAAGTATTGAGATAAAAGGAAATACTTAACGAGGTTCTGAAATGGTGATGGTGGTATGTATGGTAGTAGATAAAATGGGATGACCGATTGTCACTTTCCAACGTTGAAGCCCTAGTTGAACAGCTCAGGGTTTCTAGTCTGTATAAAGTCATTATATCAGCATTTCCCTCAGAAATAAAGTTTTCTTTCCCGCAAAAGAACATTTTTCACGTACCAGCCTACATGTATTACATGATGGCACATTACTAAAATGTACGCATCACAGCATAACCCCTGAGGGAGGAGGGTCGGAAAGAAAGGAAACTGTAAAAATTGTAATAAACCATTGAAAATGCCACTTATATTTATCAAGAAGCAATGGTATCGTCCTTGTGACAGTTGTTGGTAAAATACTACCCCACCCTTGCAAAATTTATTTCTTTTCTCATTTATGATGATGATGATGATGGTATCTGTAGAAAAAATACAGAATCGAGAAAATGATAATGCTGCAAAAGCGTATATAGGTACATAACTGTAGTAAGATCCTAAAATGGGTTTTATGCAAGCTTGTATTTTAAACATGAATACGATGCTTATAGGTATACCTATAAAACCATTATGGTTGTGGAAGAGTCTATAAAGACTCGAAAAATGCATTTATACAACTTTAATATATTTTAATAGTAATAATAGCAATTTAAGCAGATAATATATTGTGACTTTGTAATGGGTTCGCTGCTCAAACATATCTTGAATGTGCACTTCACATAATTTTTATACACCCCGGCTGGAATTGAAATGTCAAGTTTTAGGAAAGAAAAGCGGCATTCAAAAAACGGTCATCCAAACGAGAAAGAAAAAAACTAATCTACATATCTCCAACTTTTTTCACAGCTAATATACATGTATTGATGTACATAATATCTCTTTAGGGCATTGACATTTACAGGGAGCACGAATAGAGGGAAAAGGCTTCGTCGTAGTAGCAAAGAACACACACAGCCCTTTTTTCTATATATGCAAACAAGAAAGGAACCTACATACTGGATGCATAATATATTAACATGGCAAGAAATTTTTGCTATGAATCAAGTAACCCTCTGGAATATGAAACTGGAAAATCCAGTCCTTTTGCTGCTGCTTTCTCCTTTTCTCTTTTTTTAGAGCCGTCGTCGTACAAAAAAAAAATAATTTTATTTTCGAGGGCATGTTATACCGCCTTGCTGCCAAAGGTCAATAAATAGTTGTCACTTTCAAACTTCCCTTCTATTGCAATGTGCAGCGGAGAAAGCAGCAGTAACAGTTTTGCCTGCTTTATTTTTCCTTTCTTTGAAAAAAGGCCAGAAGAGAAAAGGAGGAAAAAGGAACGACGAAAATGAAAGTGGAAGCAGCACACGCCAAACGGTTTTCCAGATAAGCTGAAACTCTACTAAATCTTTGCTTTTGAACATAATAGCATGATACAACGACGCACCGGCATTGTATCTCTTTATGTATGTATACATGTTATAACGTAAATGTCTGGAAAACCTTTTGCCTTCCTTTTTTCCAGGGAGAGAGATTATAACATTACTTTTTTGCAATGCATGTTTTTTAACAGAGGTAGTTATATGGGTAATGCTGCCTGGCTGGGTAGAGGAAGCAAATAATGCCCTGCAAAACATAACATTACCGGTGATACGAGATGTCAGCCGTAAATATCTCGTCCAGCAGCAGCTCAGTCAGAAACTCTCTAGAAAATCCGCTTCCCGGTCTGCCCAAACAAACTATCTATTATACAACGGTGTTACACTAGTGCTTATATCGTTAAAAAACGGCTATCTCTACTTTTCCTCATCCCAACAAAAAACTACAATGTTCGTGCACAAAACTCCCTCGCTCTCGAAACATTCTGTATCGAAATAATAACATGTACACACAACTAACACATCCATTCATAGACATGCATATAACAATGCATAAAAGTTTTATATCGCACATAGAAGCAATACATTCGTATCACCATCACCTACGACGTGGCAGCATCTCTGTAAAGATTGCAACATGCTTTGAATAGGTATGCAATCTACAATGTAGGTAGAAGAAAGGCTATTGCTTTGCAAACTCACATTCGGCGCTGGATTTCGTGACATGGAAAATTTACAACCTACATTATATCTCTTCTCTCTGGTGCTGTGATGATGCTCTTGATTCTAAAGCTGGCAACAATGGTAAATCGTCCCTTTCTCCTCTCTGCTCTCTCAACTCCTGTATAAATTATTATATGGGTGAAGTGGGAGGCTATTATGTACATCCACCAAGTATGGTGTTATTCTACATCAATTGTATTACATTTTCAAATTCCTTGTTCAAGACTACATTGTATTATGCATAATAATAATAACATGATAATAAATATCATGTTGGATTGCTGGATGTGTTTTGCAGATAACTGCTGCTGCTGCACGTTTTTTACAGCACAATTGCTATGAGCATGTGTGTGTAGTAGGCTTTGCGTATTGCTCTGCTGATGGTTGGATGGTTTTTAGCTTGAGCTGACACATTTTAGCAGAGAAATTGTCATGTATGAAGAGGATGGCAAAAGCCTTTCCTTTTGAAATACGGTGAATGGACAGTCCAAAAACACTTTTGTTATGTGGAGCAGATTCACATGCACAGAGGCATGCACACACAAACACAGAGTCACAAAAAGGCTCAAGAGCTTTAATATATGCTCCGCCATTTTTCATCGCCCGCCAACTTCTCTCTCAAACGGATGCATTATAAAATGGGAGGTAGAGGACGACAGAGGGAGAGAGAGTTTCAGAGAAAGCGAACAATTTGAACGAGAGAAAGTAACAAGATTTTAACAAAGTGAAAGCAGCAAACATCACAATGCACTTACGGATTTAAGTGAATCTCTATGCTAATGCTGAAAAGAGCCCAGAGTCAAAATAACACAATATAAATAATACACATCATGCCACACTTCATTTGAAAGAGGGCTGATGATGAGAATGGCAACAGAGAATGAGCATGTATTGTGGTGGTAGTTGTGTTGGGTGATGACTAAAAAACGACGAATTTATAAGCAGACATAATAAAATAAATAAAGATTCAACACCAAAAACCACACACTTATTTTTTTATTAAACAGAAAAGCTCAGGCTGCTTGCTGCTTTAGGTGATAAAATGTATTCCGATTAATTTTCGCATCAAAGTGAAAAGTAAAACTGACATTTTTTCTGTCATTCTGTTTACCCATTCGTCTTATTCTTCCTACGCAGTAGTGCAACAGAAGTCGTTGAATTGAAATTCAAATAGTGAAATCATGTTACACTACGAACAAGCAATAATATTGAAAATGGCGAAGCTTTAAAAACGTCAATTTTTAAAAAACGATGCATTTTTTCATTCTCTCCCAAGGAGAAAAATGTAAAAAGTTACACAAAATTATTGTCGTTTGTTCCGGAAAGAAACCCATTTTTCACCGTGACTCAAAAGAGAAATTGGATGACTCCATGAAAATGGCACACACTTAAAGGTAACAAGTTATCCTCTGCAACACTCATACTCTTGAAGAGAGCAGCATGTGATGCCATTATACACTTTATTGCAGTAATATTCAACCTGTTTTTTTTCTTCTTTGCCTCTCAAAAGCAGCAGCAAGTGATTATGCAGTAGCTCAATTGAGTCAAGGAGAAAAGTGTGTTGAACCGTTACATTAAAATCCTCTCGTTTTCCTTTTGTCCTTTTTTACTCCGCCAGTTCAATTATACAAAGCTATTACTAATGGAATAGTTTTCTCTTTGCTGCGCTCTCCACTGCAAATAATAGAAGAGTGAAAGTATATCAGGGAATAATAGGGAAAGCCCTCTGTGATGCTGCTGATGATGAGCACAACTACTGTGAGAGAAATGCAGTGTTTTAATACCTGTGTATGTTAGACGTATATACAACGTTAAGAAGTAGAGCTCAGCATGGCAATCGCAGTTTCTATTTTTACTTTGCTGATAGGCTTTTTGGTGAAAATCGGGCGAGCAGAAAACTCAACGTTAATTCCATGATAAATTCTCGACACTAAATAATCATGACAGTTTTAGGGAGAGCTTTAGCCCTTCACGATGAGACCATGTATCTTACTTTTAATGCTAATGTTAATAATAGTAATAGTGTAGGGGAATATAAAGTTTTGTAGTAGCGGAAATAATAAGTGTTTTCGTATTAAAATCAACAGTGCTTTATATGTGCAAATGTTATCTGTTTGATGCAAAAAGTTGTTGTGCTAGAGCATTTCCAATGATAATATAAGCAGGAAAAGTAGCGGTGACGGTGGTTAAGGTATTTTAAAGAGGCACTTTATTTTTTAGTTTTTATACCACTTTAAGTTGCTTTGTTGTACATAAAATAGTTCAGACGGTTTTTCTTTTTGTGGAATGATAATATACGTACATAAGCTTCTACAAAAAAGAAAGAATAATATACTACTTGACTTCTCGTAAACACCCAAGCTCTGTGAGTACGTGTGATTCAGCTTAGCAATACTACAGAACATTGAAGCTTTTAACTTATCAAAACACAAGATTTAGTTGTGACTTGGGAAGCCACTAATTCCGAGAGGGTTATTATCATCTTTTCAACTTTTGTACGGAGAGTATGTCTCTCGAAAATGTAAGCTTTAAACACAGAAAAGATACTCAAGTGGGAGCGAGTTTCTCTTCTTTAGTGAATTGTGCAATAGGTGGAATGCACATCATTGTCGAATTTATGTAGAAATGAAGCCACTGAAAAACTAAATGGCTGAACAAGGAATGGTTTAAGGAAATAAATGTATTAAGTTTTACACATATACACCACAAAATGTAAAATGAACTACAATAAATTTGAAAATTACTTGACAGTGATAAGCTTTTCTTTAAATTATAGTTTATATTTAATTGTAGCTAAAAGGAGTTATGTGACGCGATAGAAGAAATGTGCAATGTTTAATCAGTTGAAATTGCTGTTTTATACTGTGTAATAATATCATTAAGCTCTTTGCAACGTTTTAATTTAAATTAAATGCGAAGGACTATCAGCTAAACCTTTGCAAAAAACACGAGATATCGAAGCGTAAACTTTGGGCATGATTAAATAATCAAAATATTGCTTGATTACGAACATTGGTTTATGCTTTACTAGAAATTTTCACAACAGAACATAAGAGAGAATAAGGAAATCAAAAAGTATCCCCAAATCAAATTCCATCATGGTTTCTTTCAAAACATACTCTTCTCCAACTCCCGCGTTTGAATTTGAGCTTACTTTTCAACAATTTTAAAAGTTAACCAAAACCACACACGCACAGCATCATGTACAGCGACAATCAAAAGAGCCATTCTCAATTCTCACACAACTTGCCATGTGAAGAGAAGCATTTTTTCTTCTCATCCCGATCAACTCCCCGTAACCATTTCGCCATGCCCATTTCACATGCATGCATGAATACATAAGGGGAAGAGCATCATATTATTTT
This sequence comes from Willowsia nigromaculata, assembly GCA_034700605.1. NCBI lineage: Eukaryota > Metazoa > Arthropoda > Collembola > Entomobryomorpha > Entomobryidae > Willowsia > Willowsia nigromaculata. The sequence goes on along the minus strand of JAQIXX010001761.1, from coordinate 11,591 downwards.
CTTCACGGAGGAGTAACGGCAAAACTTCTTGGTTTGGTAGTTTTCCGTTACTTGCTTTCATCACCACACACACCGCTCAGCAATACATTCTTACAGAGGAATTTTTCGACGGTTATCCTCCTCACTGCATTATGCATAATGTAGCCCACTGGATTCCATTTCAATTCCTTCACAAACGAAAATAACAGGATAACAATATGTGCGCTTAGATATACTTTTAAAAGACATAAACATTCAGCTAGAAAAACACCACCAGCATATTTTTACATGATTGCTTATATTCAATTGTAAATATATCTATATTGCCACCGCCACTTTCTCCACACACGACTACCGTTTACCGTCATCATAACTATTAAAGAGACTGACTGCAAACATTTATTAAAAATATATACGCCACAGACACAAACACACATTTACAAGCTTATAATACTATAATTTCATGGTTTAGGATTTCAGAAGGGGAAAATTAGGAAAAAGAAACCAAAAGCATTACCACCACCATCATCATCACTACTTTTACTAGGATGACATAAATGTTGAAGAAAGTGAGGAAGGTATGCATGGAATAATAAAAAATCTCCAAACTTTTGGTAAGGCTATATGACTGGTACTGATGATGATAGCCTTGTGTATGCACGACGGGAGTTTTGCAAAAGTTTTGCAACTTAAAGCCTCTCTGAATGCATATTTTTGGTGGGACCACCACATTGAAAAGCCACAAAATTTTTCCTGTACGAAATGCATACACACACATGCATAGACAACACATTCTCGATTCATCCCACTCTAGCCATCCGACCAAAACCCAGAGCCCACAGCAAGCCGCTTATATAAGAAAATACTTGAGAAAAGGGAGAGATTACTCCACACTATACTATTACGTTGTTGTTCCTTGAAAGAAATGAGGAAAGAAAAAAATATTAGAGTGAAACAGTTTGCCTGTTCTCAGATTCTATTTCACATCACATTTAGCACAAGAGAAATTGCTGAGAGAAGTTTTTTTATTTTGCTTGCAACACTTAAAAAACCACAGCAGTGTAACGGGATATATGAACTGTAAAAACTCTCTCCTTTACTCCCCCACTACTCGTTCGTGATATAAAGTATAAGTTCATGTCCTAAAGTAGGTATCATACGAATAAAAAATAAAAGCTGGAGAACGCAAATCTATCAACTTATATGTGCCTACTAAACATTGCTAACCACGGAGAAATTTTTCACCCGCGAAATCTAAATCCTTGTCTGAAGTTTGGACCAGTACTGGTTCTGACTAAAAGACAAAATAGTATCCGAAGAAAGTGGGGAGAATGCTCTGGACTTGGACAACTAAACAAAATACCTAATGTACATGCATGACTGTGTAAAGATAAGCAGATATACTTGTGTACCGTGAAACTATCTTAACTATAAAAATAAAATGTTATGGAACAAAGACTACTATGCACAGGCCAAACTTGTCCTTTCTCCTTTTCTTCGATCACATGTAGGCCGGAGGAGCTAACTTGCTAAACTAAACAGAAAGGCAGAAAGAGAAAAAAGTATGAGTTCAGGCTTCACGTTTGCATCTTTTTTCACCAGAAAAAAATGGTGAGAGAAACAAGAAGTATGGTGGAACGTGTATAGAAATAAATAGAAGAGAAAGACTATAGCCTGAAGGTAAACTTCCTTTTTTACGTATCAACGTCCTTGGTGTCATGAGCCACGGGAAAGCTTTAATGTGCTAGCACGACATCCAGTTTCCTTCAAGACATTCATTCGACGAGAGAGAAATTTTTTTCTAGTGTTTTTTCTCTCTCCTTGCTCTCCATTATTTTCTTATTTATATATTATTGTATATATTTAGCACGTAGTATGTTTTTGCTTAATACTATACACAAATGGTTGAACAAAATGAAGCTAATGTTACTCGGCTCGCCACGCTGCTTCTTGCCAATGCTTCATGTATAATATACAGATATACTTCGTCTTTTTCTGGGACGGAAGGTATTTTGGTAAGTTGTCTTTGGTGTTAGCCTGAATGCACTTGACACATTTAACGCCTTCACTCACCCATACATATTAGTCGGAAGAGAGAGGAAATAAACAAGCGGAAAATGGGGAAAAACTTGAAAATTATCTACTTCATTGAAAAGTGTATCACACTACAAGAGGCGAAGAGTGACAATGGGAAAACTAACAGGAGAACCTTATAATAATGCTACCACAAGTTTCACAATCTTGAAATTGGGGAAATGTGGTATTGATGTTTAAGTATTGAGCATTGAATATAGTTCTCGCAGCCAGCAGCAAACGGAAAATGTGTCATGAACAACGGGAAAGCCAATGGGAAATACAATACTTCAGTTTGGTTACAATACTTCAATATAGTTAAAGATCAGTATAAATACTTTTACCAGATGCTTGAAAATATAGACAGGAGAGAAAACACGTCACGTAGTAGTGGGTAGTAGGCTTGGATTACGTGTTTTCCAATTTTTGTGAAAAGTATTGAGTAGTATTGTTCATTACGCCTCTGGTTTTGTTTTGGAATAAAAAGAGCAATATATTTTTGCACTGCAACTGAATGATCTACCCGCAGTGCAAGGAAGGTGCAAGGGGATATTATGTATATACTAATAATATTGTTTTACTGCAACCTGCTGAAATGTAACGAACAAGAAAAACCATCTTGTTTTTTTTATCCCGTTTTACTACTTTTGGAATGTTCGTACGTAAAAAATGAGGAAAAAATCCTGTCTTTCGCTTCAAATTTTCTATTTCTCTACTTTAAAGGAGAAACGACGCTTCTTGAGAAGTATAGAAAGAAGAACAAAAGAAGTTGTTTTGTATGTATGTAGTTTGGTTTGGCGCTATAAGCATTTTGAATCTAAAATGTTACATCTGGGAAATTTCACTCTTACTTTTCATGCATGTTCTGGTCTGTTGTGAGAGTGAGCAAGTTTGCAAAAGAACAAGTAGAAAGACAAAAGCAAGTGAAATAAAAAAGTCTCTTTTGAATCAAATACACGTTCGTTTCTTTCTACTTAAAGACTATTGTACGAGTAGTAGGAAAAGCTGTAAAATACAATTGCTTCTGATAGTTACACGACAATGAGAAGAAGGAAAAGACGAAACAGAGGGACCACCACCACCCATTCTGTTTTCTTTCATAGAGTTTTATTGCTCTTCTTCTTTTTCCTATAATAATTGTACATTATTGTGTGGCATTCAGTTAGTATAAACTTATAGCAATCTACTAGTTTATACTACGCAGTCTTATAGCTGGGCTATCATAGATAGAAATGTAAGTGATGTAGTTGAAATCATCAGCATGTTTTCTACCTTTGCATTTCAGTTGTTGGCGGAAGTGGGCAATATTGCAGTTTCATTCGCTTTCTCTGCTATTATTGAGAAGCTCCTTTCTTTCTTCAATTAGTTTAGCTGGCAAAGTAAACATCTAATAGGTCTACTGCAAATAACGGCATGGAAGGGATGAGGTTTTCTGCCAATATTTGACGATTTTATGACTGTAGCTGCAACTGTGTATGCAATGAGATGCGTTTCTCTTCTCATCACATTTTCGCCCAAATATTATGCCATGAAAAACGTGAATATAAAAGTAAAATGTTGGCGGAAACACTCCTAAGGTAAAAGGAGAATGGTAATGTGATTTTTCAAATGTAAAAGTAGACGATTAAATTTATAGTTTTTGTACTATTGCTATTCGATGTGTATTTTGATTTTTGTTAATTGGTAACATTAATCTTAAAATTACTTGTGCTGCAAGTTCTCCAAATGGTTTTGGTTTTGATGAGGTTCCACATGTTTCATGCTTATTTGTTAATCTAAATGCTTTTTCCCAATCTAATGTCTCTTTACATTTTAAATAATACATTACAATAAAATATGAAGCATATTATGTTATTTCTATTTTATTATTTAGTTGTGTTTAATAATAAAAGACGAAGAGTTATCTTGAAGAGCGCAATTCTTTGTGAAACAATGTCAGCAATGTACAAAATTAGGAAATTCCTTTACATAAACATACGTTCTGTAATCTATTCAAGGGTTTTGTATCTTATTAGAATAAAAGTTGAATAACTTCTGTTCTTTTTGTTGGCTATGGCTGTTTGAAATTATGCCAGTTGTGCGAATAAAGCTGCAAGAAAAATAGAGGAATACTTTTCAAGAAGGTTCATTGTTAAAAGGAGTACTTTTTTCATGTTTTATTGAGAAAAACAATAACATTTTAATCTAAAAATTATTAGTAACTCTTTTTTCAATGCTAAACATTTTGAATACCAGTTATATGACGAAAGGAAAGGAAATTGTATTCCAATGGATTGATGTCCTGGAGGAATTTTTATTATCAACAATATTGGAAACAGTTGTCTCCCATGTCATGCGATCAAGTAGGTAGTTGAAAGAACAAAACATGTGTATTTGTATTCATAGTTTGTTGGATTTTCCGCAATATTATTGTTTTACTAAGCACTAAGCATATCAATCTAAAGTTATTATACACATAAACTAGGATAGTGCAAAGTGCTACACATCATTACTATGCAAGAGCAAGAATTTTCGAATTCAATTAAATTGAATGTTTTGATTAATTTTACATCAGGGAAGGTGAAAACAGAAAAAGGGTTTATCATAAAACAATTCAGTTCATAAGATAACTACCTGCATACAATGTCAAAATAATAATGAAGGGTGATGTGAACATTAATGCAAAATATTTACAAGTTACGTGATGATACGTTTATGAATACGAACTGCAATAATTGCTATTACATTTATGACAAAATACAAAGATAGTGTCACATATTTTATTTTTATTATATCTAGAAGATGAGTATTACAACAAGAGAATATGAAATAGCTCAACTCTACGACGGTAGCTTCTAATATTATAATAATCGAATCTTTTGCCAACTTTACACAAATCACAAGACGTACATGCCTACACTATTTTGGAACACTCCCTCCACAACTTCTTTACTTTCCTTTTCAAGAGGTTTTCTTTTGAAAGCCTTTCGGCAGTTTCGCCGCTGCTCTCTATGAAATAGCAGCAGCAGTAGTCCTCATGAAACGAACCAAGAAAGGCATCTATTTTTTGAATTGTTCTCTTAAGTGGAAGTGACAACAGAGAAAGAGAGGGAGAAGAGCAACACGACAGAGAAGAACACACAGACACACACAAACCAAAGGAGAGAAAATGTTGAGTAAAGGGAAAGTAGAAGTTTCCGAATGTTTAGTGCTGCTTCTGTTTCCTCTTCTTCTATATTCAGCCCTAGTTGCTTTTTTATAAGGACTGAGCCACATCTTCAACCGTCGCCATCCAAAAGAAGAAGAAGAAAGGCGTCAAGGAAAATGGAATGTACGTAATTTAATTTCTGAGACAAAACCCAGCCAGAAATTAGTGTGAAGCATACCACTGATTTACGAGTTGATGCCGTGAGTAATTATAGTGAAAGTGGGAGAAAGAAAGGCACTCCAAATATAATTAGAAAATGAATGTCATCATCATCATCAGCAGTAGCTACAGAATAGCATAATTCCGGAAAGCCTTTCTTCTCCACTGTCACTGGCCTAAATTTTGTGTATAAATTATTGTTGTGCCTTATCTAAATAACGGTCGCTCAAGAAAAGATAAATTCATGCTTTTACATTTGCATAACTCTGCCACAAAACAGTTGACGATGGTAATGAAATTCCAAGAATTTCTTACTTTGTTAAGAAACTGGTCATCATCCATACTTTCTAACAAGAGATCAAACTATTTTGAAGCAAGACTGAGTGGAAAACTTGACATTTCCTCATTGGCCAAAATCACTTTAGCGTCATATTATTATACCACCGACCTCATTCCACAATTTCCATTTATTTGTCATCATCTGATTTTCTTTTACGATCGAGAAAAATCGATTCAAAATAAATTGCCCATGTAAAAATGTTTGAATTACAGACTTGAATATTATATGATTGAGAGAGATGCTTATCGTGGATTTTTTAAAGGATTAGAGAGAAAAGTTAATGAGCAATAACGAAAACTCTGCACATCTGTGCTTTCCTCTTCCCTCCCACTTGTTTTTGCTTGTGATAAATTGGATATCAATTACTCAAGAGGACTAGAACAACGAGGACAAGTTGCAAGTCATATAGAACAGAGGAGAAGAATAAACGATGAAATTTTGGTCTGGGAAGTATACAAAGGTGGTAGTATAGCAGCGCAACAGAAACCAAGGAGCATACCATACCATTTTCAATCGCTTATCGCTTGCTAGAGAGGAGAGATTTCCTTCAAATGAAATCAGTTTTTTGGGTCACTTGCCTTAATACGACTTTGGTATGGTATGAATCGTAAAAGTGAGAGTGCCATTTTCTGTTTTTTATAGAACTCTGCTGGTACTTCAAGGACTTGCCTCTATGATGTTAAGTATTATAAGTTGATATCATGGAAAACTTATTAAAGGAGAATATTATACTGTAGTTATCATAAATGAGAGCTAAGGATAATGAAAGTAAAAGTGGAGTGTAGAGAGACACTGTGTAACAAATGACGTCGTGTTCTCTCTGCATAAGCATTATTACTGGAGGAAATGTGTGGTTATCTGTAAAGTTTTACTCCGGTAGTACAGTAAGTAATATTTGTGGAAGGATTATGCTTCTCTCTGAATATCCACCCAGCAGCTCCGGAAGGATAATGACTTGCTCATGCTGTGATTAAATTGCTAACCAATGACCCTTCCATTTGGAGTACCTATTCCTATATTATATTGAGTGTAGGTCCAGATCAACTTAGAGTTCTAGAATGTAATGCAAAAAATATAGCAACTCACAGGAGCTGTGTTTGTACCTAAAGAATGACAAAAGAGTACGACTACATTACAATTTTTGCATTTGCAAAGTAAGACTCCTCTATTTTCCTCTACAAAAAGTGATATTCTCTGTTTTTCTTGAGTGAATGGGTACTTTTGACAATGCTAAAAGATTCATGCTTAACTTAATTTGGCAAAAAGTGGAAGCCTTCGTTACGTATCGTAATAGAAATTGTAAAACTTTTTGATCAAGTTTCATATAAAATAGTCTAGCACAAATATTACCTGAGACCTAGGTCATATTATGAAGTACTGAAATCACATCACAGACTAATATTCTTCCGGCAATAGGTAAGAACTTGGGTTATTGGTCAGGTTAAGTTACGCTGACTGGGAGACTTTTTTGATCAGTGATCTTATTAGGAGATATTATTATTACGTTAGCTGTTTTTAGTTTCACAATGATCATATAAATGAACGACATGAATGAATATTTTAGTAATGTTTTCTCCAGTAGGACGCATACTAGAGATTACGACAAATTCGCCAAACTCTATGCGACGAGACAGACGGAACACAACACATCTGAATAAGCTATAACTATAAAAGTAGATTGCCGTCATAGCTCATAAATGTATTTAGTCGACCTTGATGAAAGACTTACTTTTTGAACTCTTGATGTCAATGGGGACATTGGTTTTTTCTTATCCCATGATCGATTTACTTTGTTTCATTTTCGAAGTTTTGGTTGGTTTATTGGCTTGACTTAAGCATCTAACCCAGATTTAACACGGTTAAAAAATTTTGAAATTGCATCTTTCATGCATTATGTAAGATTTGGATGTTATGTATATAATACATCTTGTAAAGTGTGTGGAAAGCACATCTGATGACATTTTCTCGATTTCTATAAGGGCGACATAAGGAAAATGACAATCTGCAATCTCAAAATCATATTAGCAGTGAGATATTTGTGAGCCCAGCTATTGAAATAAAGTTACATTCTCGAATTTTAAGATCCAATAAGCAAGACTGTAATGGCAGTGGAGATGGTTGGCATACCTAGGTAGCAACCATGCATTTCCCATACTTTTCTCTGCAGTATGGCACCATTACAAATGGAATTTGTCGTCAGAAATGTCTTTGCCGATGTGAATTTGTGTGAGTTGGGATGAACTCTGAGTGAATGAGCAGTTGTTGTTGCAGCTTCATTTCGCTTTATTTCTCTCTCTCCAGAAACTGGTCGTCTTCACCTCCTTTTATTCTTCTAAAAACCTTCTTCTAAAGCACATAATAATATATAAGGATGGCCAACTGTATGGCAACTTTCGTTATGTCGTGACAAGTCATTAAGGACATCTGAGAAAAGTAGTAGTATAGAATGGCAAGCCCATAAATTCCAATCGCAAACTTTCTCTTCTTCACAAGATGAAAGGCTAAGTGGTGCAGTCAATCGTATTCCATATTATTTTAGAGAATGCACAGGAGAAAGCCGGAGAAAGTATATCGCTCTTTTCACACACAAGCTCTTCCATTCACAGGCTGCCTGTCTACGACATGATCTCTCGCTCGTTTCCTCCTTCTTTTCTTCTTCTTCTCAGCAGAGCACCGCTGCTGCTAGTGAAAGCTGCACAGTTTTGTTCCCACTTCCACACAAAAAAAACTCTAATAGTACTGTCATCATATGGGCAATAGTAGTTCCTTCTAAATGGTAATAGAAGTCATTTTACAAAATTTCTTCTCTCGCATCTTTCTCCCTCTCTCTTTTCTTCCGCCTTCCAAGAACTGATGACGCTTCTTGGAAGAAGACGACTCTTCTAGTAAAACCGAGCCAGCATTACTCGTCTTCCTCCTGCTGATGTTCTCTTCTCTCGAAAACTTTGTATGCCAACTGCTCATATTATGCTCATTATAAATCTACCTTTAATATGTAGATATGCCACCCACCACCAACTCAGAATTGAACATTTTCCGTTAGAGCGTTAAAATACCTACAGGTTTTGTATAACCTCTTTAGATAAGTCTCTCCTTTCACTTCCATTAACAATGAGATAGTTTTATGCAGGAGATGATATAAGCGACGAAAAGAAAATACGCTGGTTTGTACAACAGCAGCCGTTGATATGAAATGCTATTTTTGTTACGTATCTACATGTTTATACTGTCTACCTAGGCATTAGACACACAGCTTTCTTTCGTCGTCGTGTGATGGTTACTAGTGCCTCAAGTTTTACTACTACAGCGATGTGTCTGCCCTTCGTTGACTTTGCATTAAGGTTCTGACATGATAATGAATGTGTGAACGGAACAGGAAATTCTACCTTGCGTTATAATAGTGCTTAGATATATAGTGAGTTGTGTACAGCTGCTTTATATAGCGTTTCAAATCAACGATTTTTCTTACAAGAAGTACGAGGAAAGGTTATAATGCGGAAGGTATTTGTTTTGCAGTAGTTAGTAGGTATATTGTGTAGAGGTATTTATAGCTTTCTCCATGCTTTCTGTCTCTCCCTCAACCTGCACACTGCTTAAGTATAATCTACACATCTACAAAAAAATGTCCTGGATCTTTAGAGATGATAAGGCGATATGCGAACGTGTACACATGCAAACATTGAAAAGTAGTGACAGGCTGAGGAGGAATGTCTTTGGGAAGCGACACATTTCCCCTTTCACTTCTTTTTTCAAACAAGCAAGCAAAGAAATCGCATAATTTTTCAACCTGTGTATATTTATACCTACATACATAACACAGCAGCGGTGGTACTGATACGTACTTAAATTTGTAATAAACGACGACGCTTAAAGAATGGAGGAAGTCCGCTATAACGGATAGGTACACAAACGTTAAAGAAGGCCCAGAGAGAGAGCCTTTTCCGTAACTGAACAAGTGACTAATGTGACATTATTACAATTACAAATACACACACTTTGGGAATACAAACTAAATGGCTAAAGCAAACTCAAGTTCAGCTTGCTAACATTACTTAAACACTGAACCAACTGTTTGGCTCGCTTGTGGAGCGTCACGTTTCTTAGTCATGCTGGAGCATGCTGCTAAAACCAGACACATATTTTGGATGAAAAGATGTATAGGCGATAATATATACTATTAACTGAGGTAAAATAATACACGTAGGATTATAGTTTATGTATTTTCCTACACACTTCTCTTGAAATCTCTTCTTCTTCTTTTTTCACCGTCTCACAAAAAAAAACTTTCTAAAAACTAGCAGCAGTGCTGTGTGTGTGTGGAGCAAAAGTCGAGTGGAGTAAACGGATATTCAACTCATAACTCTCAGCAGGCTTTTAGAGAAAGAATAAAAGTTTCACGACTATCTATCTAGATTCTTGGTTATAATGGATACATTATGTTTGCAGAGGGTGCATATTATTTTATATTTATATAATTTTAGCTTCTCAAACCCTCCGTGGAAAAATAGACTAAGAACGGAAATGTACACAATGCATCACTTTTCTTATAGACCATTACACAGTGTAAAGCCTGGTATAATTTTTCGTAAAGCATGTTACTTCTTCACCTGTGTGTCACCATATGCTTATAGTATAGTAGTGGATTTCACTCACCCACATTTCTTTTTTGTTTAATGCATCATAATTCATCTCCCTTGAAAAAGTACACAAATGATGATGGTGGTAGTGGAGTGCCTGCTGTACTCCACTTTCCACTCTAAGAACTTCCTTTCTCACTCTGTGTGTAATCAAGTCACACATTTTTTTCTCCTTTTAAGTCCTGGTTATGGTGCGCTAGTGAAAAAACTTGAGCATTTAATCATTCGTCATTTAACTCAAATGAAGTGATTTAGGGCAAGCGCATGTCATTATTATAGCATATATAAGAGATCAGGATGAAGCATAGAAATATGTACACGTTTTTTGTGAGCAAAAAAAGTAGCAAAGAATTATGACATAAACTATACACACATTTTCTCTACATATATTTTAATCACAATAAAAAAAGTTTTTCGTGAGGATGAAGGGCACGAACGGACGTAGGAATGAGGGTTATTGTTACCTTTTTTTTCTAGTGGAAACATAACTCAAAAATGTTTGTCGCACACATTATTATAAAAGTGGCTACGTGCCATAACATTAGTAAATGTAATGCTACAAAGTATAATACTTGGAAAGTGTATTTTTCTACACTTATAGAGCGTAAAACACACTTGAATTAATGCTTATCCATTATGTGCTTTTTTCTCTTTTTATATTTGCACCATCTCTCTTTTTAGCCACTGTTGGTTCTCCAGCTCTCAACACGTGGAAAGGACAAAAAAGTCTCCCTTTTGTCAATATTAGCTTTCCGTCAGTACATTTTTCATTTACACTCGATCTCTAATCCTCCATCAACCAGCCAAGCCAGCTAGCGCTGTCTCGCTCTTCAATTCTACCACCAGCTACGCGACTTTCTCCTGTTTGATTTAGTGCTTTAAAATAGGCAGGGAAAAAGAAAGCTTGAAGGCGTATGCAGGCTTTCACTTTTTGCTATTTCGTCCTATAACATTTAGTTAAATCTGTTGTTGTAAAGTAGAAGGTTATATATAACAAATTCAATTTCGGTGATGCTGACGGGCACATCATCCTCATCATCCCCAGTTTTGTTCGATACCGGGACAAAGGCGCTACTATACAACTGCAGAAGCTATGTTCACTTAACGTCAAAATATGGTATAGGCTACAGGATAACAATGTGAACACACGTTCTAGCAAACAATCTGTCTCACTTGGAGCCCTTTCTAACTCGTCTCATTACAAGCTGCCCCTCTG
>JAQIXX010001760.1:0-30210 GCA_034700605.1 Willowsia nigromaculata | reverse complement strand
TATGCAAGCATGAAACGATTTCTTTCTACATGATTCATTCACATGCCAAATGATTTTGTGATAGGTGAAATATTAAACAATAGGACAAATCCTAAAATCTCGTTCTCTGATAATTATCATTGACTTTCGTTGGATTATGAGGGGTTAGAAAAAGTCGAATTTGTACATGTAAAATAAATTTTATTTTATAGCTTGAACTTACCAATGTCACTTTGATGATTTCAATCTTTAAATGCAATGCTCTTACTGTTAATGAATTCGTCGAATATTTTCATTACCTGTATTCGGTCTATTTCTATGCTCATTGCGCAAACTTCTAATTAGGATGACTTTGGTAATTGAAACAGGAAAATTTCAAAGGTGCAGGTAGGTGCATACATTTTGCAAATACACACATATCGCATTTCCCCATTGTTCATTTGTAAATAGTGCAAAAATATATCGCCTCTGACTGATAGGTAATTGATTGACTACAAGTTTTATTAGTTTTAACATTTTTATTTTTATATTCATGTGACTACAAAATTAAAATCTGCTAATTGCCGCCTTTGTAGCATACAACCATTTTTCAAGGAAAGCGATAGTGTTTATAGGTAAATACTTTGGCAAAAAAAAAATTGTTTCTTTCTGTCGGTCCGCATCAATAATTTTACGTCATGTTATCGATTACCAACCATCGTACAGTATTCCTTGTGAATCATCATTAAATCAACCATTTTCTGTGAATTGGTGATATTAGATGCATGGATCTTTACATTTGCATGCAAAAGTCTTCATAGTTGTTTTGTGGTAGCATCAAGATCAAACCAGTGAAGAACAAAGTAAAGTGAGAACTCTGCTTATCACAGGCAAAATATGCATATTCTACACTATACTTTTTATATGTTTACACGTTACTTACCTATAGACATATTCATTTGATGAGAATCAGAAGTACCTTCTTCTGATTCGTTGGCTGCTGTCTTTACCTTGCCGTGAAGGAATATCAGCCAACCGAGTTGACTTTGGCTTTTGGCATGCATGCCAGGCCACATGCCTCTGCTCTTACACGATTCAGAGCAGGATAATATCATTATATTGAAGTTAAATTGCCACATTAAAACTAACCTTGCTTTACCTTGTCTTCGATTTTTTGGATCTCTATCTTGTTCACTGACTTACTCACACAGATATATCATGTCGGCATATAAGGCGTATGTATGTATCTATTTCTGAAAAGAATGGAATATGGGTAACACATCTACCAACTGAAATTATATAGTACCAATACATCATCATATCAAAAGCAGTTATCGTTTTGTGGTAGCATCAGAATCATCAGAAAAATGCCTTGAAAAAATAATAAAAGGAATGAATAAATAAAAATAAAAATATGATATAATATCCCAAGAAATACTTGCAAACAGGAGGAGAGACTTGTTGAAAGCTTAAAATGCAAGTTAAATATTACGTGCGTAAGTAAACAGCAAAAAACTACATGTTTTGATGATATGTTGAGATGCATTACGTAAATGTGTACATGATAAATGTGGTATAGTGGTATCAGCAATGGGTCTATTCATTTTTAATTTTTTCTCTTGTCTTTTCTGTAATATTGTTTAAACTTTGGTTATTATTATTTTGTTTTATGCGAAGAGTTGAAAAATCCAATTCATAATGTATAGACAATCTTTTTTGGTTATCTGACGGTATTTAGAAGGAAAACTCTTATGTAATTTGCAATTTCATTGGAAGAAGACCGCCTCTTTAGTACGTAAATTGCTGTCATTTGCGCAGCAAATGAAATCCAAACTGGTAGTTTAGTTTTGAAGGAGACAAGGGAAAAAAATTGAATAGGCGAGTCGACTTATATTTATTGAGACTTGAGCGTACAAAATGAGTACCTACTGTCGCCTTGTAGTGAAACTTATAAAGGTTCTCACAAGTTGTGGAATGCTCACCATATTATCTACCTCAAATTATAATATGCGAATTGGAGGAAAATAAAGCAATGAAATAGGTTGTGTCATTGCGTCTGTCTGACCCATGAATCATCCCTCATGCATTAATTTAATGTTTCGACTTGTTTAACTTTCTTTCTTGATAAAACTTGTAGCGTACTTCGGACTTAACTTGAGTTCTCTCAAGTTGTTTATGATGTTGTGCTATGCTTACTTTATCTTCACAGATATGTAAAAGGGCACGTGAAGGTAAAGTTTTCACCGTAGAATCCTTTAGATAAAGTTTTCTTGAAGCCAATTTTGTTTTAGTTTGGTATACCAAACAAGTGTACTAACACTAATTGTATATATACTAACTGTGGTAAATACATCTAAGCTGTCACACAAATATAAATAACACTAACGGATTACAAGACGTACGGGAGGAAACACATAGACCCATAATGTGACACTGGCAGGTGAATCTGAAATGGAAAAAGGGCGGAACTAGTGGGCTGTTTTACATTTTTTCATTTCAATCAATAATATATTTCTTTTCGTCTTGAGTATCGGAGCGATACGACAGACATCCGTTTATAGTTTGAATCAAGTCGTCGTATGCTTTTAATTCTTTTAAACTAAATACCAAGTGAGCATGCCTCAGGTTACAATCATTCAATAAGTGTTTATTTGAAGCAGACATGTGTCTACTGTTAAAAATTGTAAGCATTTATTGAAAACTATATGCTGGAAAGGAGCTCTATAAACACAAAGCTTTTCTTGCAAATGAAGTTGATTTCAATACTGTCTGTTGCGTATGGTGTATATGAATCAGTGCAACTTTTGAAACATCTTTCTACGTTTTATTTATAAATGCGGGATTCATTTTTAATGCTTTCCGCATTGATAAACAAATAGTTTTAAACTCTAACTACCCCTTTTCATTGGCTTCAACAAGAACGATGAATTCAGGCACGTGAACTAACTGCTCGCTTCTGACACAGTCGGTGTCATGAAGGGAGGGTAGCTGATAGAAATGCTGCATAACTGATGCTATTTATGATTTATAAAGAACAAACAAAAAAGACTCCATAATGTGACGGAATATCCATGTAATAGGCTGTTCTGTAAAGGGCAGGGGTCCTTTGAAAAAACCATTTATCATTTTGGCTCAGCGGCACTACACTCCAAAATGTACTTTCTCTTTCACCCTCTTGTAGCATTGTTTGACCCTTCGTAATTTGAGAACGAGCTTCCGCTCATTTTTTTCTGCTGTGGAGGAGGTATAGGAGTAGGTGTGGGCGAGTGAAGGCGATTACATGGATTTTCACAACTGAAGTTCTGGCTGTTTGCATTATTCACAACAAAAGCTTCAGCCCTTCTGTTCATAATACATGCATGTACAAGCACATTGCAGAGCACTTTTATCTCTACATTTAAAAAAGTTTGACTCACTATATACTGTCGGTTTTTAAAATGTGACATTAAACAATAGAGTTACAACAACCGATTGGAAAATCGGTATATCATTATATAATGTTAGTGCGTATGCATTTCGATTTCATTGCAACTTTGTACGAAGGTACAATAAAAGGAAGAGGCTCGTGACTAGGGCGAGTACCATTCTCTCTGAAGGGACCCTTGAATAACAAATGGCCAAAGAACGCGTGACTGCTGAATGTATTTGAACAATAAAAAGCGTCGAGTACATGACCAGTGAATTACTTTTCGTGATCTCTAAAGTGTTGATTAATACCGGATTTTTATCGGAACTTTGCGTAACTTTTAAAGGCAACTTTTGTGATATACATTCTACAAAACTCTAACTGACAGGCTCGCCATCAATGAAATACTGTGTACCCTCCCATCTGAAAAGAATGAATTCAGTGACAGATGAACTTTCAATAGAGAGAAAATTCTTTAGCAGAATGCAGTGTAGGTGGTTGAGTTGAGAAAGGGAGTCATTCGAATGAACAATGTTATCTTCATACCGGATCGTGGCACAAACTACTTTGAAATGCATCTGTTTTAACGTGATCGGCAAGAGCGTTCGTTAATGACACCAAACAAACGTTTAAAATGAGCTTTTTTAGTGTTGCCATCTATCTGCCAGTAGGAAATGCTCGGGTTGAGGTTTTTATTCGGCTTGAATGGTTCCTCAAAGCTTTCTTCGTATTTTCTGATGCCAAGTAAAATTCTAAAATCTCTCTTCGCAAAACAATATGAATTTAATTGCTAAAAAATTACAGATTGTAATTATACGATGTTGTATAAAGTAAAAAAGTCATATAAACTTCGCGACTTCAACGAAACTAGCCAAGGAGGGGAGGAAGTTTTTTAAACAAAAAAACGAGGAAGACAGTTGAAAAGAATGAATTTTGAGATGAGCGGCTTATGAATGGCGGTGATGATGAAGATGAAGCGATGTGGAAGGGTTGGTTAGTAAACTTTAGGTACCTATGTTGTAATATATGAAGACGTGTATATGCAATGCAGGAGTATAATATATTTTTTTCAGAATGCAATGAATTGAAAAGTCTCCCGCTGAAGAAATTGTAATCATGAATGACTTTACTGCTGAGGTAAAAAGTAATTTTTAATACTAGGGTAAAATTACTGGCGTATTTACAAGTTTTATGGTCGTATTAAAATGTTCCTTGTTTCTTCAAAAAATACATCCTGCCGCACACAACAAGTTAAAAAAGCAACGCAGATTTTTTGTATGGAGAAGTCTTTTCGTTTTCTACCAAATTTCTCAATGGCATTTGTGCCGAATGATGTGCAAAGTTTTATTCGATATATAGATATACATATTGCAACCATTCATAAGAACAAATAGAAAGTCCATTTTCATTCAGAGTACATACAGTCGTGATTTTTGCAATGCTGAAAAAAATGGTTTGGGTATAGAGAAGCGTAGGCATGGCCATTCGTAATCTCAATAGCGAGGCATCCATGTATTTAACCTGTGAAAATCGCTAGAGGCTAATCATCCTTTTAATGAATCCACGTCGGCGACATGGGCTGCTTAGTGAATGAGCAAGCATAAAAATAAGACAAGTACAAACATGGACGATGTCTTGAAAAGGCTGGAGACAAACATTTGTGGCACTATTCAATTGTATGTATTTTACCATTGGCTTGCAGATTTGAGTAGGTATGTATATTTGGTTTGACCTCTACAAGCTAGTTCAATACGTAAACTGGCATTAGCATTTGTTTTATGGCGTAATTGGAATAGGTAATCATTAATTGGTCAATTTGTATTGCTATCCTGGATGGCACTTTCAAGATAGTACTATATGAATTTGCACTTTGCACCATCACCGGTTTTTTTACGTCTAACTGCTGCAGCATAACTATAAATCAAAATTCACAATGAAGTTAGTTTTCTTTCTCTCGTGCTTTAAATAATCCCATCCAAATATAAATTCTATGCTAAAATCCGCTAGTTTTCTTTGGTTCATCATTGTAGTGTGTGAGTATATTGTTTGCGTTTGTCTTTCAAAAAAGTATTCATCACAATCAGCCGATCTCAAATTGTGTTTATTGCTAAAACACGTTGTGTTATAAATGTAGCGTTGCGCGACAGCCTTTTTTCTTGTCGACGTTCATGCCCATTTCTTATGAATTGACAAGGCGTTCTTTAGAGAATCCTCCTATTCGCTTCATTCACTTCATGCAATGCCACGCCACGCCAACCCTTTCTTCTTCGTTCAAACAAGAGAGCATTGAAAGAAAATAAAAAAAACTATCTGCAGCATTTTTCGCATCGCGTATATATCCATTTCTTAGTCACATACTTTTCCTGCTAAGCGAACATCAGCAGGGTACTCATACAATTCACAAGAATACTATAAGCGATTTCTAAGGAAAGTTCTCTTTTATAGAAATGTCCTATTAGTCACAGGAGGATCCATCCGAGCAAGCGAAAGAAACTACTCGACACGATTGAATTTTATTGAAAAGGACACATCAACATCATGTCGTGTATTCCTTTTTTATCTTCTTCCTCGGCTGTTTTCATCAGCTAAAATAAAATACTGCATGGCTCAATAGTCTTTTCATATCAATTCTTCTTTATTATACTTTTTCTAAAGAAATGGATAGATGAACGGTGTGCGCGACTAAAATAAACAATTGTATGAAGTCAAGTAGGATTTTTCGTAATGCGCAACTACGTACAAAGAAAATGTTAGTTTTCAAGCACCTGTTTGCTCGCAATAAGCTCTAAACTCGAAAAGGCAAAAGCAAGGAAGAAAAAGCACATAATTTATTATTCCTTTTAAGCGAATAGCATGCATTTTCCCACGAAATATAAAAAGTTTACAAACGCTTTCAATCATTAAAGTAAATGAGTTTGCCACTTTTCTCAGTTAGTAAAGCAGTTCCTGTGTGTAACAAAACATTATTGTGTGCTAATGCCTATTGCTTAGATTCATAGAGGATATACCTATGTCGATTGAGCTAAACAAGCAATAAATAATGTCATATTTCACTATTTGTTGGACATTGTCACAATCAAAATTGCAAAGTGTTGAACTAAATTCTTGGAAAAGCTTACTAGTAGAATTCCTCTACTTTCTCATATTCTTCAGATATCATCACAGTATTTACACATGTATGCATACGGCCACGGCATGCATGCTGATTCTTAAATGGTAAATAAGGGAAATTTAAATTTGCGAAAAGAGAAAGGCACTGGACATCGAAGTATTGTCCTACTTTAAATTGTCCAATGTCCAGACCATGAAAAACATCCATGATTTATTTATTAGTGAAGAAGATTGCTGAAAATTGGTACTATATACAGCTTAGCAGCAGGTGTATGTATATTTGTCAAAAATGTCTACCATGTCATGGCCGATGGCAAGTAAACAGTTTTGACTGAAAATTATATTTTCAAAAATGATATTGAAAAAAAAAACTGTTTGCTTTCTCAGTATATGCTTTCTAGGTATTAAACTCATAAGCAAACATTTGTCCTTGAGTCTGAAGCAGTATTAGTTCTGTATAAATCAAACTATTATCTTCAATATTATGATTGATTGGACAAATTTTTACCGAAATTGAGTTGACTTTTCATATTTTATCACAAATTCTTACTCAACTCAAAATTATTGCGAAATAGTCCAATTTTACATTTTCTGTTAGGTAAACTGTTGACCTCATGCCCGACTGATGACATTAATTTAAATTCAATTTATTAGTTTAAGTGTTTTATTCTTTGTACAAATTACTTTCCAATTCGTCATCTCCAGAAGTTTCAAAATAATTTGTTTCCATACTTTATTTATTGCGTGAGTCCAAATGACAAAATTATACAGTTATATTTTCAAATTTCTTCACAATATCTCCAATAAATACAATGAAAAAGTATTTCATGGTTTTTATGCTGAATCAGCCATAAAGGAAGCCGATTACAACCGTATTTAACCCAGAAGAAGACTACTTAAGCTCGTAATAAGCCAAATTATGCCTGGAGGGTGGCTAAATCAGCTGAGAACTATTATGGTTGACCTTAAAACGTTTAATTGATGCTTACGATTTTGAAAAATCAATTTTTACCATTATCTATAATGTGAATATCGTCTACGAATATTTTCGTCCCAAAAACCATTCCACGATTCTACGCACGTGAAATCTATTGACAGAAAATAAACTCCTTACCCTACATTATATTTTTTGTTCATCCCATGCTATATCTAACTTCTGCATCAGTAATCAAGCGTATTAGTGTGGTAGCCCTTGAAAAACTGATATGCGTCTTATAAGGACGTAGGGATCATCTTGAAACCGGGCTAATAAAGGGTTTTCATTTTTTCAATATGAAATCCGTTTCCTCTTAAATTTTAACGTTTTGTTTCCTTCAATTTATTGCATTTGCAGCCCTCAATGTAATGTTTCATATTTTTAATCTTTAAATTGCCTTTGGCATTTCGCTTTTGTTGCTGGAGTCAGTGGAGTCTATCGTGTCATGCATGTAAGGATGCATGACAAATGTTGATAAATTATATTGAACTGTTTATGCTATCCTTAGGCTATAAAAAACAGTTACTTAAAAACAGTAGTTACTTCCACCCTTCGAATTATTTTTGTTGAAACGACAAATGAAAATTTGATTGCTATAAATCAAACACGGAAATAAGATGCGTAGTCTCGTCCAATTGAAGAAAGCATGTTACCAAATTGCGTTTAAAAAAACTCTTTTCTCTTATAAAAGATCTCACCATAGTTTAAAATATTACTGATATGCAATGAATCTAGAAATGATACGCATGTATGAAAAGCATTTTGTCTGTTTAAAAAAGTTGTGTTCCACATGCATTTTTTAAGTGTTATTTTTTCAATCACTTGTTTTGTACGATAAAAGTTTGACGATTTTTTTTGTCGGTAGGAAATGTTCTTTTTCGGGTCCTGAAATGTCAGTGATGTATGAACAAACACAAAAACAACATTTACAAAAAGATTTACCAAGGTACAAATGAACCTTTTATTTGTTGAATGAAGGTAGCGAGCGTTTCATCAGTATTTTTATGACTGTGTTTTATTTTCTTGATATATTTCTGGAAAAGTCTTATCTCAAATTTGTAACTAAAAATCTTTTTTTAATATCTTACTGACGATGAGTCCGAAATATAACATAACTGAATTAGATATTTTGATTACATATCTTTCTTCTCCACATTTATTACAACTTTATCCACACAATACATGAGTTGTAAAACAATTGAGTGGTTTTCGTGCTTCAATAAAACAAAGTGCTATTTGCTGCTTTCTTCAGTAATTAACTCAATAATGTCTGTATAACCCTTTCTTTTCTCATTCATGCAAGAAACAAACTAGTGGACAGTCGTAATAAATTTCGTAGACATAAAAATCTTAATGGAAAGCCGCCAACACATGCTACATGCTGGTTTATGTGCAAGACCAATGATACATTTGGTGTATAGGTTATTATTATGCTTCAAGCTTTGACATCTTAATACTTGATTAGATGAATACATAGATGTGCTTCAAGACTATGGGAAGGTTGAACGAATATACGCTAAATTTGTATCTGTGTTTTAAGTCAGGAATCAGGATGATAGTTCTTATGATCATTCTAATTTTTACCCGAATCGAATCTCAATAGAATGGGACACCATTCTCCAAGAGATTATGTAAAGATATAAAAAATATTGGTAGCAATTAAGCAAAACAATATCATTACATACACACTTTTTTATAAACCCTCCGACTTTTTAATGCTTGACCAGGTACATAGTCGGAGCATCACTCATTGATGTATACATCTAATTATTCTAATCATCATCTGCATCTCATCATTAGCTTGAGCAACAATAGGATTGCCATAACCAGCAGCACTTAAAGAGACCAACATGAGGCATTCATAAATACGGGCAGGTAAAAAATAATGAATGTGGGAGATCTGCAGGGGTCGAGAACAAAAATGAGTAACACTGGTAGCAGCTCGGCTTTCACATAATATTGAGTAGCTAATGAGTTAGAATAATAATGATAATAATAATATACATGTTAAGACGGCCTAGTCGTAATTAACATTGGCGAAATATGCAGAGCTAGAGGAGCGACATAATATATAATAACCAGCACACTAAATGCGTTTAAGAGAAGACGAAAGGAAGAAATAAAAAAGGTTCCGGACTCTCCTCTTCTTTGATTCTCTGACTTTTCTTGCGTGGCGAGAACCAGAGAAATGGATAAAAAGCAGTGCAACAATGGTATTAAGTAGCAAAAAAAGAGCAGCATCAAACTAGCAGTTCTCTTCTCCCAACAAACACCAGCAGCTTTTATAGCGTTTTTTACTACTAAACTCCTTTTTTAACATTTTTTTATGTGTGAGTGTACAATGTACAATTTGACCATATCCACAATCCATACACACTCTCGGCACAGGAGTCAATGCCTGCCTGGAAGGCAGACGGCGCCATTCATTTGACCGTGCGGCTGATAATTTCAGGTTCAACTATATAAAAATTGGAGGTCTTGTAATTGTTAGGTCCGTTTCTCTCCTCTTTTGCCATGCCACAACAAGAAGAAGTAAACCTATATAGCTTACAAATGCACGTATAAAAGCTGTTTATCCAACTCCAAATGTATGTATGTGCATTTTTATTTATTACAACACTACATTCATTGCAAGCAAAACTTCTGCTTTCATTGCTATGCTTGAGAAAAAAAATCGGAATAATAAAAACAATGCACAATAGTCACAAAATATGAAGATTTCTAAATGGGCAGTTGAATAATAATGCAATGTGAGAATGCTTGCCACGTCCATTTATGCATTGCAATTCCCGTGTAAGTATTCTCGGGCTGTGAACACCACTCATGCGTCAAATATTTGATATAGCGTGTATAATATGAGGTATGAGCATTGAAAGCTGTGTAGAAGAAAACAGATATCAAGAAAAATATGAATCAAAAAGATTGTCTGTGAATTGAGTAAATTTATAGGAAATAAATTAAAGCTTTGGTACACATTCAAGACAGAACAACTGATTTACAACAACGTAGTAGCTTCTGTTTTGGTGGAGACGACGTTTACGACTAACGTCGGTGTTTGGCTTTTGAACTGGACTGGGTCAGATTTTCTCCAAACCAAGAGATTTTTTTTCAGTCTTCCAGTCACCTAATCATTATTACTGATCATCGTTATTACTGTTATTATATAAAACGTGAGGTGAGTGAATCAAAAAAAGAAGTATGATGGTCTGTTTTCTAGATGACCCTTGATGATTTTTACTGGAGAATACACAAGAAAAAATATTGTCGGGCCATTGCAGTTTCCAGTTGTATGTGAAGTAAAACGTTAAAGAGGAAAAGGAGAGCTAACACAAAATGGGTCCCTTCACCTTGCCTCCGGCTTTGATCAAAACTGATCATTTGCCATCATAATTATTACTATCGATTGGGAGCATCCGAGGAAGAGAACGGTAAAAAACTGACTCTTATCGGCAGACACTTGACGGAACTGGATTTTTCTAGGGAAGAAGAAGAAAAAGTGTAAGAATGAAAGCCCATATAAAACACAAACCTGTTTTCCCCTTTCTTAGTAGCAGTGGAAAAGCATAATAATATTTTTATAGTGAAAATACGTCGAAGACCTGCCGATAGATAATCAATGGTTAGATGGTTACCGTCGTTCATGCCTGGCTCCAGTTTCTAGACATTTATCGAGTCTCGATCGCTCAGTTTGCTTTTCAGCTTCTGCTCCTGCATTCACAGAATTTCCCTCGGCTTATATATGTGTTCTTTGTACACCAGATACGCTCTTGCATGTCCCTGTTTATGGATGATCTGTACCGTTTGGTCCACCATGATCACCACTGCCACCACAAACAAAAAACATGCAAGCAAAGAAGTAACAGCCTTTGACTCCGCCTTTGGCCTCGCCATCAGCAATACCAATATCATTATCATCTCAAACGCATCATCCTCCAGAGCAGAAAAAAGTTCCTTATACGTTCCTTATAATCAGTTCGTTCGTCCCAGACCTAGACACTGACTCTACGTGCAGTACAATGAGTCATATTATATGCCGCATACAAAAAGAAGAGTAAAAACAACATGTACAAAAAGCGACAACAAGCTCAAAAGTCAAAATGAGCATATAGCACAGATAAAGATGTGTGCTGCTGCGTACATTTACCTCATCGTGTCGTCACGTTTTGCGTTCATCTTTCCTTCATATATTTTTTCTCCCTTTTACATCCGCTGTCCTTCCAGAATGATGAGATGATCCTCGCAATCATGTCTGCAATTTAATGACGACCATGATAATAGACCATCCCGGAGAATCCCATATCATCATTATTATTAACATTGGTTAAAGGCAAGGGAACACATGTAATTGCTGTCCCTTTCTTTTTTTACTGTACAGACAACAGCTCCTTCCTCTTTTCTGTTTTTGTGGTTGCGGCTTATATGCATCTTCAGTATTGCTCTTTTCTCTTTTTTTCCTCTCTCCATTTTGCCTTCTTTTTCCCTTGATCATTTATTGCGGTTCAGCTTTTTTTGTGGGTACAGTGGTGATGGTGCGTTGAGTCTTACATCGTGTACTACATAAATAATCGTCGTCCTTTAGGAAGAGATGAATGATATGGTAAAGCATGGATACGTGGACACATGATCTATTTTTCTAAATCATATTTTCCCGTTCCGCCGAAGAAGAACCCTTCAAGTTTAAAGAAATAATTGTTTTAGACGGTAAGGGAGGCACTTTTGGCTACTTAGTAGCACTGTGAGCCTCTATATTCAAGGTTGAAGCTCATCCACATAAGCCAGAGTCATTATCATCGTCTCGTCGTCATCGTCGGTAAAAAAATCTAATGTTTTGACTGATGCAATGGATCGTTTTAAGAGAGAGGTACAACCAGCACCAGCGGCAAGTTTCTGAAGATATATTAATGCTGTAGACAACTCTCTTGAATGTCAGGGTATATATACGTTTGGGTATAAGAGGTACGTAAGATCACAGTTTTATTTTTTTAGCTTTGACATGTTCGGTGATGGATTACCGACGGTAACTTGACCAGTAATTATCATTACTTAACCTCATCAACAGATGTGAGCCTTCACATCATCAAAGGGAAAAGGACCTAAGCTGGCACTACTATACCACTAGTACATTGTGTTTGTGTATACAATATTACTTCAACGTATTTCAGCACCTGTCATGTCATAATAAACATCTGACAAAAAATCGAGTGTTGCCAATGATGGTGGTTGTTGCGGTTCCGTCTATAGAACGGTGCCCCGCTGTGGGAGCAAATAAACACAATTAACGACATTTAGTAGTATTATATTTTTCTTTACATAGGGAGCCTTTATTAATGAATCACAAAATACATGACACAATTCATGATATTATGACATTTATTTAAGAAATAGTATCATGTATGCACATAGTTTTCACAATAGATTCCTAATACAGATATGACATGCATATGCAGTTGTATTTAATTGCTTTCATGCAAGTTCGCCATGCTTATTCACCTACATTAGAAGAGAAGCTTATTAGTGCAACATGAGCGCGAATTCCCCTTAAAACTTAATTCCTGGAAAAGCAGAAAGTATCATCGCGGTTATCAGTCACAATCTCAATTTCCTTGAAACAAATACGATTCCATGCTCCATCAAAAGTCAAAAATGTCATGTAACTTCCTGTATATGGTCAGGAAGCGTTTTGCGAAAAAATCCCCTTTTTACAGCTTACTGAACTGAAACAAGAAAGAGCAACCACAAGTTGCACTACTTACGTCATGCTCATTGCAAGTTGATATCAGGATGCATTTTCCAAGTATATCGTCTAAAATTAAAACTGAAAATTCCGCTAACTTCTTCTCTTCTAGTTATTATCTGGCTCCACTGATCGTCATTCCTATACGTATTCCCACACGTCAAAGTCTACCCGCATACGGGCGGATGAGCTACATCTCACATCGGCACCATATGGATACACAGGTAGATTGTACACTCGGATGAAATGCAGTTGCATGAACGTCATCATCATTATCAGCGTTCCAAACAAGTGTGTGTATTTTGAAAGGCATTTTATACGAAAGGTGAGCAGAACTCCCACCTTTCGTGTCTCTCTGGTTGGAAAATGTTCATTCCCTCGTTTCTCCTTGCTTCACCAACTTGTACTGTACAACTCGAAAAAAGTAAGAATTACAAATAATTCTTCCCTAAAATGCCAAATGTTCCTTGTATTCTGCTCAAAAATTTCTAAAACGTGTGTGTCGTGAGAAAAAATCATATAACACGCAAACTCTTATTCTACAACATCGTTTGAAAACAGTATAGAATCTTTTTTATTGTAGACATCTCTGCACTTCTAAGTTTGCTGAGATATCTTTGATTTAAGAGGTGCGCGAATAGTGACAAGACAAACAATGTTTGTACAAAAATTAAGGAATGATATAAAAACTCTTAAATAATATGTTTAAGTTTTTATTATATACACTTGACCATGTCAGAGTGACTTTTCAATTTCAGAATGAAAATATTTTACGAAAACTCTTTATTTGTATTTTCTCTCTCAAATATATGCAAAGATTAATCAGCATGTAGTGAAGACACGTTATGTTTTTATCCTACTCTCGTAATAGCCACTATTCCCATTCAGTTGCAGTAGTGTCTCACTCATAATAACTCATCATACATGCGAGGTAAAAAAAATAATAGGAACAATAGCTCCATCCAGCTCATCCTTTTTCCTTGAGAAACACCTTTAGATTGTGTCGATGTGTATATGTGCATTATCTATACCGACTGTAGATCGGATATATATAAATAGTACTTACAAAACAACATCATACAGTTTCATTGTGTGTAGGTACTATGCATCTTCTCTGTTATTTGAAACAGTCAGTAGTTTTAAACACATTTTTAGGTTGCTTTTGCTGCTGCTACCTGTGCAACTACTGCTTTGCTATGAGCTGGGCTATGGCGTGAGAAGGCGCCAGAAATTGTGTCTCCACCAAATTATAGTTCTTGCACATGGAGGAGTCGGTGCGTGCTTCGAATGAATGTCTTTTCGACTGACTTCTCCTTTTCTACTTCTTCATAATCCGTCGTCTTTGCTTGATTCAGAGAGAAGTTTAGGAATAAAAAATGGGAGAGAAAAGAATTCTCTTTCTCAGTAGCGATGATGATGTAAATCTGCATGCATACCTACACTAATATTATGACGTACACCTTTCTTATTCATACTGACGATGGTATTGGTGTAGCAAATGGGAATAGGTATATAAAATCGTATGCAATATGCATGCATAATCAGATAACATTTGTCCACTAAAACCTAGAAGAGTAAAACCTGCCATGTATATATTGCAGTTTTGTGATTAAGGTAGAAGTACAAAAAATTCCAGCCATTTTATTCGGGTACCCGGTTTCACAATTTTAAATGCTTTTACTTGGTTTTTAAATCTGTTCTTAGTAAGCTTTGTTCTGTGTTGCAAATTTAAGATCGTTAGTGATAGAGTCCTTTGATTATTTCAATTGAAAAATGTTCATTGCTTCTTTTTTACGAAAAATGTAGAAGAAAAAATCATTCATTCATTTTTGGTAAATAAATCTTTTCTTTTAAGAGTAGCAATTGAAGTGAATATTGTTCAGCAAAAAATTGTGGAATCCGAACAAAAAGCACTTTAGGAAAGAATGTAACTTTTTCAGACAATGAAATTGCGTTGCGTTGTCGTTTCATGAAACATACAAGAAGGAAGACTAGAAGGAGTGGAGTCTTTAGGTATTTCATTCTGAATCTTGTCGTCTCAACAAAACTGTTTCGCTTTTCGTTCGTCGTCTCGTCGACCATTACCATAATCCCATCTCCTCCTCCAACAATACCAGAGAGGAACGCAGAGTGCGTCTTTTTTCATCCTTTCATTTCCACAAGAAGCAGAAAAAACATGAAGGAAAAGTCGATAAAAACTGTTTTATTGCACTTCCTCCATGTGTTTTTAAAAGGCTAAGTGCCTATCATGTAATCGCTTTTCGTCATGAATAGCATCAGGCATCACCATCTTCGTCTTCATTCCGTCACAATCCTTCTCCTCGTATAAGCTTTCAAAGAAACTCTAGTGGCAAATCAAAGCCAAAAAAAACTCATGCTGAGAGGTTTAAGCGTGGTAGTGGTGGCAGGCATTCATGAGAAGTCAACAAAAATGAACAATGCGAGCGAACAAGTAGAACGATATACATTTTCTGAACAATTTTCTCTAGAACTACCACAAGTAAAGTAAAAACGAATAAAAAAGTATTATATAGCTTTTCAGTCAGATTCAGCGAGATAGTGAAAAAAAGACGTAAAACTTGCGTAAGTAATTGTGATTCACGTTTTTATGTTCCTCTTCTTGTAGTAGTTCTCTCTGCGTAGTCAATAATTATATGAGCTACTTAAACACAACATTTTTCAAAATAGTAATTCCAATCCATCCATTCCATCTCATCATAAATATATAATCAACCCTCAGCACCACTACTAACAGCCATTGCTCTCCTACACTTTTCGTTTTTTCTGCTTCCATACATTCGAAAAATTGCTCTTGTTTTTTTTCCTCGAAAAAATGTATTAAAAAAGAAAGAATGACTGACTTTTAGAAGTTTAGGGAGAATAAGCCAAGGAAAATTGTTCAAATGCCAATGTATATATATTTTTTGTACTTTAAATACGAAGCATTTTTTTCTGATGAAATGTACATTATGTCGAATCGAACAAAACAATTTTCTTTCTTGTACGCTTTACATTTATACTTTAACTCCTTTCTCTCAACTAAAGTGCTTGTTATCCATGCTTTAATGCATTTTAAAAGTGATTTTTAGTTTTGCCATGTGATTATTACTTTTCCTCATATTCTACTGCTCTGCTCCTCATGAAAAAATCTTTTTTTCCATCGCATACTATTATAGTTCCAAATTAAAGACTTCCTCTTCCTTTCCACCCAACAACAATAACCTCATGGCTGTCTGTATCAGGAAAAATATACTTTTTTTATTAATAAAGTGCACCTTGAGAACTTGAAGAAAAGCAGAAATTATTGTTAAAATGCGATTTTTTATGTGATCATGTGCAATCTCATTTTTTCCTTGTAAAATACGAAATACCCGAGGAAGCTCTACAATGATCAAATCTACGTGATATATGAAATATGAGCACAATAATGCATGAGCCAAAGTCACTACACGAAGTTTTAATGCTATTTGTTTTTTATTCTTAATAAAATAGTACATCATCTTTTAAAATCTAGAAGAATGCTAAAGTACACGGTCATGGTTTCATGTATAAAACATATCTTCCTCCTATTTTTTTTCTTGTACGTATACATAAGCATGGTTTTGATGCATCCGTATAATTTTTTATTCTAGGAATTTTGGTGAAATACTGGGAAAATCCATGGAAGAATCCGTGCATGAGAGGATACGTGTGCATATGATACATACTTCAAAACACGCAAATATTCACAGCAGAAAGGCGCCACTCGAACAGTAGAATATAATGACCACTAACTCATGGAAATTGACCTCGTCAATTTGAATTCGTTTTGAGACTTTTATAACGCGATCTGTATTCAAGCATTGCTTTGCTTATTACTGGCAGCTCATATTTCATAATTTATGAACTTCATATTTTCAATCAATGCCAGGGGCATTTTATGGCGAATATAGGAAATACAGTACTAATTTCGTGTTGGGCTAGTGAATTACTTTTTCATTACGATTTGTTTGTTTGATGATTTAAATGCATTTACTTTGCAGTTATACTACATCCAACTTTGCAACGATTAAAATACTGTAGTGTTCCAACTAACGTACATCATTGTAAATCCCGTCAAGTAATCAACATCTTCATCAATCTACACCAGTAAACAAAAGCACATTAGCCACCATTAACTATCCATGTACGAGTGCATGTCGCCAGATGATTACAAACCGCTCTAGACGCACACACACTTTCTTTATGTAATTTGTGCTGCCGTTTTGACACAAGTAAACCATGAAAATTATAAAATGCAACTTTGTCAGCTTAATAATCCCTATATGCTCTACTGAAACTACATCTTCACATTATGAGATATCCTTTCTAATGTCCCCCTCGCTATCATAACCATATCATTGTTCTGATGATGTAAATGATGAAAACACTGAGAAAAGAAGAAGAGCCCTTGCGTGTATTTTACTAGATGTGTACATGAGTAAAAGCTACCCACTCAAAGTGCCATGATTTTCTTTTCTTTGATAGTATGCGATACTGACGAGTTTTTGCTGATAAACTTTTTCTGTTTTTATGAGATCATCTTCCACCATTTCATCTCCCTAATGAAGAACTAGTCGCTTTTATTACAAAAATCCAAAAAAGTGTACGAGTTCATGTTTGGATACACTATAAACTACGCACATAAAAAACTTGCTGTCATCAACTTGAGTATCTAATGAAATGAAGCAAAAAACTGCCATGATATTTCGTAAGCAAAAGCACTTTCTCATACAACTAGTTTCATCATCACCATTGCATTCTCTAATGTCTAAAGTTTCACTGGTTTTTTATCTGTATGTATATTATGTAGTACCTATCTCTTGGCTTCTCTTATGTACGAGTGATGTGAAAATATGAGCAAAAGTAACCAACGATCCATAAGCTCTTCTTTCTCTCGAGTTTTGTGTTTTGTCAAAATATGTAATTTACCCACCACTACTGTCTACGAATTCATATTACTAACAAACAGCTAACGACATTGCCATATAGTACGGAATCCTTCTTGTCTACTGTTTTCTGCATTTTGCTGTTGCAATACCATTAACTAAACAAGACAAGTAAAGTAGCCGTATTATTAGAAAGGACGCGATGATGATGATCCGGCTACATGGGAATTAGTCGTAATGATCACTATTTATTATCTTGATGATGATAATCATTATGATTATGATGGATTCTTTCTCTTCGCTGTACACACATATGCAAGTGTGCAAGTAGGTATGTACATAATATATAAGACATGACAAACATCACACAGGAAAAAATCTCTAGAGCGGAGCCTTTTTCTCATCAATATATGCTGTAGGTACATATATTATACGTAAATGTACATTATGATAACAAAAAACTCACGTTTTTTTGTTTTTGCTTCTGACTTTACATATAAATGTGATGCTGCAGTGCACTCGTACTAGCAAAATAAAAAAAATGGCCACCAAATTATTAGTCCACAATGTGGACTCCATGTCATGCGAGGATTATTAAGTGGAAAAGTTGCGTTGGACTCTAAACATCATGCGCCTTTTTATTATGCCAGCGGTGCGGCAGTTTTTAGCAGCTTCAAGTGTTGTGAAGACACTATTCTCTAACATAAACATTGTGTATAAATACACTGTTACCAAAATGGAATTTCGGTGTAAATTACTATCTGCGTGTGTGTACTAACATCATATAAATGAAATTCGCCATGAAGTGATATCTGATGCGATAATGATGTTGTTGGTGTTGATCGCACTGGTATAATGAGTGTGTTTACTTAATATCTTCAACTGACAGCGAGCCTCAAGAATTTGACTTGTTATGTGACGATACTTAACTGTAGGATTATACAGAGGAATCAATGAATGAATTATTTTTTGCAAAATTCCTCAAAACACAGGTTACTTACGGCGAAGACGACAGGGGTAATTTAATATGGTACGAAGGACGTGTGTATTTTCAGAAAGTAAGTCAGGAAAATCCAGATAAGATAAAACGGAACAATTTGTCCCCAGAAAAGAAATAATATGGTACGGTGCAGTGCTGTCTACTGAACTCGGCAGTTCACACATTATAAAGGGGAAAATCATTTCGTGGGAACAAGTGAACAAGGGTGCAGAACAATAGGCACATCAGAGCAAATTGAATACATTATTTATTTATAGCGATGACGGCTGTGATAGTAGATATATGAGATATAACGTGAAGATACTGAGTAAATACAATATGTATTCACTCACCCACTACCACATAAGTTGGTGATAGCGGCCGGCGATAAAAGGACAGCGAGAAGTATTAAAAAGACGCGATGAAGAATGAAAGAATTAAAACAGAAAAAAAAGACCGAGGCTGAGAGAGCTTCGCTGAACGTACATTTTGTACTCTATTAGTAAATATGTATAGATTTTACGCGGAGTAACTTTGACTCTGCTTTGCTCAATGAAGATGATGATAAATGAAGACCACCTGTTGAGGCAAGGGCTACCGAGTATGTCATATTGTAATGCATAATAAAGCACAAAAGAGGTACAACCCACAATCATCATCATATCCACAGATAGCCAGCCGCAACAACAATGCTATCCGATAAAAAATATCGTTGCCGGGCTTCCCTTCCACATTTGGTCGTTGTTTCATTTATGAATAGAATTTAACATTGGTAACTTTTTAAAGAAAAATATTGAATGAAAATCTCGACAGCAGCAGCTAAAAGGCTCCATCCTTTGTGTCCTCCGATATTATTTATTATGATGATTATTTGTTGCTATTTCTCTCCAACTTTCCCAGGTTTCAGTCAAGTTGCTTGAGGAAATATCATATACGCACTTCATTATTATCATCATCTTTTCATTCATTCATTTTTGTTTTTGTGGCAGTGGTGATGAAGAAGAAGACAAGACGAAGGGAGTTATACGCTTATCATTAATTCAGCATAACAGATTTAAGGATACTATATACTTGTCACAGTTGTCTCGTTCCTTGTGTTTTAGCTTTACCACTGTATTTCATGCATCTATTTTACTTTTATATACTGTTGTTTCAACGCATTGTCATGTATAAACCTATGATCACGCTTGAAATATATTTTTCAAACAAAAGAAGATAAAACTAACTTGGCATAAAGTAACCGTAATACTTATTGAGACGCAGCAGCGTGTGCAAACCAAGTTCATTTTTGGCATGGATAAAATAGTTCACCCAAATAAATCGTTAAGTATGAACGAACGTCCTGTGAACAACATGGATGTAGAAAGCCAGAGCAAAAAAATTTATAGATACGTGATTTCATAAAGAATATATATAGCCAAACGAGCTCAACAAAAATGACAACCGCTAGTATTCTATTTTGCTTAGACAGATTCACAATATATCACAATGATAATCCAAACACAGTAGAAACTGCACCATTGTGCTTCTGAATAATTTTCAATGCCCTTTTCATCATGATTACCTCCATTTTTTCACTTGAGTCGCGTAGTCATTCGTTCATTCATGCAGATATGTATTTTTTGTGTACGTGCATTCAGGTAAAGAGAATGTGCAGTTGATTTTGTCACTTGTTTAGTAACTTTTCGGTTTCATAGCTTGTTTTACGATGGGATATATTTTGATACAATAATGCATCAACCAACATAATATTGAACGCTAGTGGGATTAGGCTTCGAAGAAGATGTCATCTCGGTGCAGATACATAAACATGGCATCACAGCATGCTACGTATTGACTTTCCCAGCAAGTATACCATGTTAGCAGTCCTATCTTTTTCTGGGATGTCATCCTTAAAATAAGCCGCGTGTTCGGAATCATCATTTGCCATCTTATTGTGGGTGCCAACTCAACCGGAAGAAATCTCAAAAATCCCCTTCTATTCTCTCGTTTTACTTCTGCTTGTCTGCCTAAATGCCTCTTCTTCTCATGCTTCCACCATTACCACCTCAAGCGCTACATGTCCTGTTCTCTCCTTTTGCAAAGTTTCATTCTGCTCGAAAATCATCACCAAAAACATGACTGCAATGTAAGTAAATACATGAGCTATGAAGATTATTCTCATGACATGATGCTGATGTAATATTATTGCTCAACAAACCTCGCCAGGGAATCGCGTGTGTGAAGAGTACGTGAATATGTTGATCAAAGAAAAGAGGAAAAGAAAGGCAAAAAACAGAAGCTACTTTTGGTTAGTTAGTTAGTGCGTGAGGTTGCAACTTGTCATGTCATATTATGGAGAGGAACACATATTATAGCGCGAGGAAGATAAAATTATATGTAATATTTCATTTTCTCTCAGAAGAGTCACACAAAAGCCGTGGGAGTTGGTGCTGTGTTGAAAGCTACGTCGAACTGTTGATGTGTCCTCGGTCGTCCTGATACCTTACGTTTACACAGTTGGTGGCATTTGTACATGCTCTAATGCGATTCATGTTTGTATCCAGCATGCATGTTTCCACCAATGAGAATAAAAAAATCATTTTTCAGAGTTATTCGAGCATGAAGATGAAAAAATTGTGAAATCCAAAACTCAGCATTCGAGATTTCTTATTTATGCTACAATCGCTGTGCAGCAAGTATAGAAGCAAATAGGAAAAATTAGTATGTTTGGCAGGTTCTTTTAAAAATAATGATTTGTTGTACATGAGTAAGATCTAAGAAAAGACAAAAATGTAAATACATACACATCTATCTATGTACTTGCTAGGATATTCGGCCCCTCTGTCAAGACAAGCAAAAAAGCAACAGCTAGTGTTCAATTTAGTGGATTCATAAATGTCCATCTGTTGGCTATATTTACACATCAAGTTGTGAGGAGAACCACCACTACCATTAAAGATTTACAGTGAGATTAGAGCAATCAAAATTATTAGGGTAATTAGTAAATGGAGCTTGTATGACTGATTACTTTTCTACGCTTTTCTTTCATCGTACCCCAGCAGCTAACGTTTACTTTATACTTTCCAAGTCCACTCAAGAAAACCAATAAGCTCTTGTGGAGAGAGAATGCACACATATCATATAAACTTTCCCCTTTTTTATTACACCTGTAATTCACGCAAAAGAAAATGGAAGGAAATTAGTTTGCCTTCATTATTATTACCCACCATCACACCACTACAAATACCATGTTCAACTTCACAAAAATG
This sequence comes from Willowsia nigromaculata, assembly GCA_034700605.1. Lineage (NCBI taxonomy): Eukaryota > Metazoa > Arthropoda > Collembola > Entomobryomorpha > Entomobryidae > Willowsia > Willowsia nigromaculata. The sequence goes on along the minus strand of JAQIXX010001760.1, from coordinate 7,888 downwards.
TGAAGTGCTTTCATTAGCTCAACATTTTAGTCACCTGCTGCTGCTTATACTGCTGCCCACATATCTGCCTTCTGGTTTCTGTTCTCTGTGTACTCCTTTAATTAACTGCATGCATGCTTTACGCACACACAGATTTTCCCAAGCGGATAATTTGCATATGTGTTGATCTTTCATCTTTGACACAACCAAACCGCCTAACTTCCAATTTTATCTTAAAGATGCTTGATGATTTGTTTCGACTACCGACAACATTGTGTAAGAGTGCCATTTAAATTTAAATTTTGTTCCTTAATGCTGCGCATGTACACGAATAAAATGAATGAGCGCTAGAAGTCGAAAATTTTCTTATCTTATAAATCGGTCAGTTATTTGCATGCTGTTAGTGCACCAGTGAAAGGCTTCTTCCAATACCATAAAAATAACAATTAGCATTTTCTTTTTACTCTGGATCCATCCAAACCCAAATGGATTTTTTATGGAGAGAAGAAACAACGTTTCGACATTAGCACTCTTTATGATACTTGGTAATAGGAAAATTGATATTACCCACATTATATGCTAATGTACGTATCATATACCTTAGGAAAAAATATGACCTACAAAATAGGATCCAAATAATGACCAATTTAAAGCTGTATACACACTCATGAACTGTTATTTACATTATGCAAAATAATGATTTAACAGAACTAACTTTTTTTTATTGTTGTAACTTTTACTTTACTCTATTGTGCGGTCTTCCGAGTTATTATGTCATCGTATTCCAACAGAGGTAAAAAGGAGCTATTTTTTATTCACGGTAAATTTATTTTATTTTTTCTACCTTCAACAAACCATTCAACTTACCTGTTTGCTCAAATACACTTAAGTTTTCAAAGTATAATAATAATCTATTATAGTAGAAGAACCGAGCTAGAGCGAAAAAAGCAATTACAATTATTTACTTAACCTCTCTTTGCTTCTCCATTCTTTTGCTATTTGAAAGCCGTCAAGTTTGGGTAAATGTTATATAGGTATATGTACACCCAGCGGTTTAGCTATGTGTAGATATCTTTACTTAAATATCTGGAAATTGGCTCATGAGTGGAACGATTACATGAACAATTGGGCATTAAAGCACACAAACGGCGCACGGTCTTTATTCTATTTTCTTCGTTCCTTTTTCTCTTTTCGGTCTCTCCTCTCCACCACTCAAGTCAACTTGTTGGTGATGGTAATGGTGACGTTGATGATCATGATTATCCCCAGCGAAGAATCATAAGAAGTCATTTTTCTCGGAAAACAAGCCAATATTAGCTTATTTACTATCCTTTTTCATGGTATTCAATAAGTTTTGTAAATACCTTTGCTTTCCGTAAATAAAAAAGGAAAATATGAGTTTGCTGCTTTGTTATAATAATGCTGATTGCACGTAACAAGAGCCCATAAATCTCCAGATGAACCTGTTCCGTAAAAAGTGGGTTCTTTTATGAAGAAATATGATGAGGAAGCCGCGGCGGGCAGTTTCTCTCTGTGTATCTTTGTTATTACTCCCCGCAGACCGATTACAAGGGAACTTATGACAAGTTGACATATTTAGTGCGTTCTGGGTGTCAATGAATTTGTTTAGATGGGTAATTCACAGCTAAAATAGCACATGTAAGTCAAGTGATGTTTTATTACATACGTGTATGTAGTACCTGTCCGTACGGGATGGTTTAAAGTTTGAAGAATCTAGTTTCTTTCCTTTTTCATCTCTGGTAGCATCAGTGGAGCAGCACAGCGGAAAGTGAGGAAAGTAGCTCTGAAAAGGTAAATCGTCAGTTATTCAACCAGATTTATTAACCTGTTCCGTTTGGCCTCGTCTTTTACGTTATTATTGCCTAAAGTTGATGCGCAACGTATGATATAAAGATTATACTTGCACATGCACAAGATTCACTAATTGTGATTTTGAAAATGGAGATACAAAAAAATAAAACAGAAACATTTTATATGTATTAAAATTAAACGAAAGAAAATATTATTGTTATAACCCTTTGTGCTTAATGGAGCCGCAGTGGGAGATATCTGAAACTAATGCGGAAAGTGATGTGACTGTTAGATGTTTCTTACCTGTTTGGGACCAACCACCGGCTCTGTTTTTTTGTCAGTTAAGAACATCATGGGCCACGAGGCTTTGTTGACAGGGTATATACAACGTTTATATAATGAAGCGTATTATCTCATGAATGTGGGTAATATATAGAACACAACAATAAACATTATTTGAGATTATTGTGTCTGATATGATTTTGTGTAACTTCGCGCAAATACAATGGACATAATCTTAACACTGAAGTCACAAAATTTTTCGGCAGAAGGAATAAGGTACAGAAAAATAAATGATTTGTAGGAAAAAATCTTTTATGTGTGTACTCGTGTTAATACAAATCGGTGTGGATTATATAGATATATGTAAACTATATGCTTTGTTCATAATATGAGCATATTCATCTTTTAAAGGGCCGCAATGGGTTTCTATTGTAGCGCGATGGGCTACTGCAACATTGCTACTGAGTTGCTTTTTGGTGGAGATAATAGGGTCCCCTGCTGAGTTTTCGGTGTGTTTGAGCTGAGTCCCCGGCAAGATGAGATGAGATAAAAGTTGTAATATAATTATTACTACAAAAGGTATGACGTTTTTAATGTTTCTACACAAGGTAAAATAATATTTACGAGACTGATATGTAGTGTAATACATGATAGTAATAAATAAATGCGCAACGCATTCATAATGAACAATGAGCGATAACAATAATACAATTACTATTGAGCATTATGTCTTTGATACCGGTCGTATTTGGGTAAATTTTATTTTTTGGGCAGAAAATGATAACCTTTGGTAGTTTGCTACAAAATTGATTTATCGATTAAAAAATTTAAACTGTATGTGCAATACGAACAAGTAAGCCATGTCAAGTCTGTACAGAGAGTAGTTAGTCGATTGACCCCAAATGTAGCATAATGTTCTATGATTTTTTACCTTATGTTTGAATATGTCACCCTTTAACTGCTCATAAATGGTCAACGCATGCGGTGGTTCTAAAACTGAATCAATATCGAATTTCTGTAAAGTTTTCCGGATTAATAAGAAAGTGAAACACCAAGAAGGGTTGAGTATTTCAAAAAGCTTTTAAGCATAAGTAATGAAATTAATGGAAAAAATGAAAGCATACACTACTGCTCTTTCAAGTGCAAAATGATGTCACACATTTTTACGCTTGTCATTATACTTAATTTCTGGAAAAAACTCTTAAGCTCTGAGCAAAGATGAACTAACGTGTGAAGGCATACATTTGAAAACGTTTAGTGTTTATACTTTATAGTGTCGGTAAAAGCTTTGCAGGTCAAATTGTAATAATTATATATTACTACCATTAAGTGAAAATAAAATGTAATGCAAATGCGAGCTCTTAAATTTTTTATACTTTCTGTCAAATTCCGAAAGAATACGATAGTACTTCAAAAAGAGAACACAAAATGCATCATGTATGCTGACATTATTTTGGTCGCTTCTGCCTGCAAGACAATAAATGGATTCAAACCAATCGTTACAAAAGAGTAAAAACAATTTCTGAGCTCTTCCAAAAACATTGAATGATTGAATTTATTTTTATACTTCTTTTTTTTAAAGAATATATAAAATTGATGTGAAGCATATAATATGATTCAGATGAAGATCTAATTTTTCTTTGCTAACACCAAGCGTTCTATTTTCTCTTTTCAATATCTCACCACTCGACTCACTCCAGCAGCATCAACCAAAATCCGGGCGAGGATGAACAATAGAGTTTTTTATTTACAGAAAAAATGGCTCGCTAGGCTCATAATGTGAAGAATTTTATAGTAGTTGATGCAATGTAAATGTCTAGGCCGTATCCATTTAGAAATATACCATATAAATGTAAAAACATGAAGAAAAATTAAAGATCACAAGCTCAATCTATGTACTCTACTAAGGAGGTAGAGAAAAAAGCATTTCCGTTGTGAACAATTGGTACCCAGCCAAGTGTGGAAAATTTTCCCTCGAGTGAAAAAATCTTTTCTTCTGAGTTTTTTGCTTTAAAGTACATACATAGTTTCTCCGTTGTTATTAAAGTACATTTAATCTTGTATGTTATATGTTGCAGATCATTCAAGGACAATTTTATCAACCTGCAAGATAAGATGCTTGCGAGGATTATTAAAATTCAAATATTCACGAGTACACAAAGTTGTCCAAAAGAACAGAAGTATGAAGTATCGTAAAATATTCAAACTTCGAACTTCCAAAGACTGACTCAAAAGTGGTATTGATAAAGTGCATTAAAAATCAATTATAAGAGTACATGTTCTCCTTTTGGGGTCTTGAAGCAACAGGAGCAATGCGAACCTCAAGTGTTAATTTGTATTTAAAAACATTCCATCAAACCAAAAAAAATGTCACCAGCTTCAAATTCGAAACGAATTGGCAAATTTTATTTCGAAAGAAGAAGAAACAGTAAAGAAACTGTAGTATATGCATGAATAAATACGAAATACACACACACGCATCCCCTTCTCTAAAAACACATAAAAAGTGCGTGAACGTTACCCCTTGTGAAGCTTCATGAATGTATGAAAAGGACAAAAGGAAAAGGTGACGCCCTCAAATTATAGACAGCTCTAGTAAGAGACGAGCGAGAGCAAGAAAGGGCAAACATAGAAGAGGCAAGGCCAAACAACTACATCTATCTGCTCACATACAACAAAACATTACTCGAACTAACCCCGTATGCCACACCATCTCCGTCGCCACCACTCTTCTTTGCTCCTTCATTATTCGTTTTTCATCGTCTTTTATTTCATCAGGGAACAAGCCATAAAGTTAACGTCGTTCTCCGTTATTGGACTTTGTGTCTAGGTATGCACACATGGAACGCAATAACAACATAAAGATTCATATCAATATTGGAATAAACCAAACAACAGCGGAATACATTAGTATTTTTATTTATCCTCTTCCATCGCCACCATCATGGCCAAAAAATCCAAAAAATTTAACATCATCGTGATGGTAGACTGGTGGAGGGAGAGAGGAAAGTCTAATAAAAGGAACTCTCCTGAATATCGTCATCCTCCTCCTAATAGGCAATCATTCTCATATGGTACTCACGGTCTCATTTTATATTATTAAAAAACCAACTCTTTTACACCGCATAACTGGCTTAACACAACTATATTCTGTATTAAAAAACCCTAACAAGTATAAAACTGAATAGGTTTACATGCTCAATTCTCCTCTTTTTTTACTTTTATTATGCTGATTGTATTATTATTACATAGAGTGGAATCTGTCTACACGTTCTTTTTACGTCCACACACCAACACCGAATAAACATTCAGAGAGAATGTATGTATTCATTCGTTTCTCTACGAAAAAGGCCATGTGAAGAAGGGAATTAAATTATTCATGGAGTTTATCAAGGTGTGGCTTGAAGCATCAATCGATAATATTATTTTCCCCACCAGTTAAGGTATGAAGCATTATAAAAGGTAAGTACTAAGCACATAATATGTACATAAATATATAAATAGGCATAGCATTGAACATTGAAAGAGAGAGAGAAAAAACTAGCTTTATAACAACAACAATAAACGTGCTTGCATTTTATATTTTCATCCATGTTGTTACGTGCACAATGTGCTTTTAGGGTTTTCCTTCTCTCTCCTTTCATGTTTCCCATTAAACTTTCATTGCATTTCAAACCTCAGGAAAAGTTTTCTTCTTTACAACAACCGCACCATACCACCATCAATGCTGTATCGCTGTGTTTTCTGAATAAAAGGATGGATAATACGGCTAAGTAATAAAATATACTGGTACTACAACCTACAACACTTCCACTACATCATGAATGCGTTTGTAGTTAAGACCTTTGACATGACACTAAAATGTTGTATCTACCTACCTACTTTGGTTCTTCCGTGGGGGTAGAGAATAATAAACTCATAGCTGCTTTTTTACTCTTGTGTAAAGTTCTGAATATTTATGTACTCCGTGGGATTCATCAACTTTTCATTTTCGACATTACACACACAACTCAGTCCCACTGTGACACAGTCATATCGACTACACTATAGACGCACGACAATATGGTGACGACAATTTCATTTATAATATAGTTTTGGTCATGTCATCTCCTCATAGAAAAAACCAGACACATATACGCATCCAACAGCAATCATTCCATCCATCGAGTATAAAACCAACAAGATAATCATGCATCCATTTGTCAGTTTGCTGTTGAGTTTTTTGATGAAGAAAATTGCTGGAGCAAAAACAAACCGCAAAAAAAAACTTCCAGTCTCACGACAAAAAAATGACAATCTGGTAAATCTGTCATTACGCATGGAATCAGACAAGGACTCATGACTACTTTAAGAAGAAGATTGTTGACCACAAAAAGAAGTTTAGAAGTGAGTAAAGTTTATGGTTCTTAATATTTTCTCCGGTTAGAATACAAGTGGAGTATGGTATGTTTCATATTTTATCAAACAGAAAGGCGAAGGCTGTGGTGAAAATTATTATTGCATGCATTCTAACGTTTGGGAATACATGCAGATTCTTGGATTTCTTTTTGGGGTCGTCCTCCTGGAAGAAAACGACATAATGATAGTCCTACTAACCCGTCTACCTTTTTTTCTCTAGCGACAAACGGACAGCCGATAACGACGGAAGTTTTTTGAGAGCGACAATAACACTGTTTGAACCTGGACACATTTAGCTTTCTTATTGTTTCCATTATATGCTTTTATAAATGTACTCAACAAAACATTCTCCCATTTAATGATGCATAGTGTGGTTTCTCCGTTTCGAAAAAAAAACTTACAAAAATCAGTCATATTATATGTCCTATAAATTAAATATGTTTATATATCAAGAAAACTTGTGTTCGCGCATTTGCCACCTCTCCTTTATTTATAAATTTTGTACAAACCAACATGAAATATACACAAGTTTATACTATTCACACACAAAACATGATGATATACTAAGTCCATTTTTATGGGCATAATATGGTATCTATATGTATGTATGATTGAATGAAGTTAGTTATTTTGATATGATGTCGATAGTTGAAACTTTTTCGATGTAACATCCATACAAGCTGATGTTGATATTTGATGACGAGCGTGAGGCACATTTTTCGATATCTATGTGGCAGTAGAGTATAAGAAGAGAGGAAAAACTTTTTTTCATCGCTTTTTCCAGTCTGGATAGAAAATTTTGTACACTCTTTTTGGCACTACTCTATAATTTCCACCCAATTATCTTACTTTCATTCCTCTTCTCTCTCTTCTTTACTCCTTTTATGCGTTCACATAACATCGAATGGTGTACTGTACAACTTTAACTTCAGCAGACATGAAGCATAATATGTGCTTATATGCAATATACTTTGTACTCATATAAAATCGAGATGGCTCATATAGTTTTTTATATAAATTATGTGTTTTATACGAACAAAAAAAAGAGTCCCTTCTCTGTTCACATTTACGAGAGCGTCACTATAATAATCATCTCACTGAATAAAATATAAAACATGTTGGTTTACCTGCATTAAAAAACTTTATAAAAAGTACATGAATACTCTGCACAATATTTTTTCTGCTGGAATAAAGTAACTCCTTATGTAGGTAAAGTTTTTTGGCTTCTCGAAAACTTTAATGTTGAGGGCAAATCGCTACTAAACTAATATTGAAAAATATTCATGGTCCGATAGTGGAGTTTGCGATGACAGTATAGTATCAATACAATAAAACAGCTATTTTGTTGGTGTGTAACTTTTCTATTCTACACTCTGCACTGTAGAGTGTACACTCTACACACATGTGTGCATTGCGA
>JAQIXX010001759.1:0-30215 GCA_034700605.1 Willowsia nigromaculata | reverse complement strand
AGGTACACAATAAATGCATAGTAGGCTGGGCTGAAACTGCTCGTAATGCTTATGGCTTGTTGATTGAGTATGCGGATGTGATCATTGATTTGATCACAAAAGCTAAGCGCTTGGTTTTCTCAAGGACCTTGTCGACATTCTTATTTAAGTTAATGTCAGTTTGACATTTTGAAGATGAAAATCTTTATCGATGCATGAATGAAGGTCAGGACTTCCAATTGTAAAAATAGCATTTGCAATTGCAGAGCTGCTGCCGATGTGTTTTCTGTATGTGAAAGTATTGTGAAATTGTATTACTTATTGAAATTCAAAAACACCACAATTTGTCCGATTTTTCCTGTCATATATCAAACACATGACTTAAATACCAACTCACACACATCCTCGGCAAGTATAGTAATGTTTTAATAATAAATGAGCAAAGTTTGTAGTTATACAATCAGCGGAAGTGTGTGTACGAACACTTGTAGAAATTGTGGCGAAGTAGTAGTTCATTACAAGAATTAAAATGTACTCAGTAGAAAGCATATACAAAAAGAGAAATGTCAAATACATGGTAAATGGGAAAACTGAAAAGAAATTGAATGGGAAATAACGGGAAATGAGAATTTGGGCCAATGAGTACAAAGCTTTTATATGCCTATATTACTTTCTCTATTGATTGTTTAAGTTAATTAATATGCTTCTGCATATTTTACAGTACGTGATCGAGTAAGGACGAAAATGGAGCGGAATATTCTGACGGAAGTTCAGCATCCGTTTATTGTCAAACTTCATTACGCCTTTCAGACAGAGGGAAAACTTTACCTGATTCTGGACTTTCTCCGCGGTGGCGATCTTTTCACGCGATTAGCTAAGGAGGTATTTGGAATAACATCACAATTTACATACCTATGTAGAGACTGTTTATCATTTTAAAGCATATTGTCGGATGATGATAAAACACCCTCTCGTTGGTCTAATAAGCATAATATATTTTTTCAAAGATCATGTTCACAGAGGAAGACGTGAAGTTTTACTTGGCAGAACTTGCTCTTGCCTTAGACCATCTTCATGGCATTGGCATTATCTACCGAGACTTGAAACCTGAAAAGTAAGTCAACTCTTTGTTACACAATATCTAAAAATGATCGATTCTAGTAATTTTGTTTTTAAAATATGTTTTACAGTATTCTGCTGGATGCAGATGGTCACATATCTTTGACAGACTTTGGCTTGAGCAAGCAACCTCTAGACGACGAGAAAGCATATTCCTTTTGCGGCACGGTCGAATATATGGTATTAATTATTTTTTTAAAAAACTTTAAGCCACAAAAACTCGATGCCTTAACTTAAAATGAATTATTGAACTTAAGGCCCCGGAAGTTGTTAATAGAAAAGGACATTCCTACGTAGCCGACTGGTGGTCTTTCGGTGTATTGATGGTGAGACTGGATAGCAAATTTACCTGGAAAGTAAAATGTGTTTTTTAAAATTATTGACGTGTCTTTACTTTCTCTTCGACTAGTATGAGATGCTCACAGGTTCATTACCATTCCAAGGAACAAATCGAAAGGAAACGATGGTTCAAATACTTAAGGCTAAGTTAGGGATGCCCCAATTTTTGTCACCTGAAGCTCAGTCACTTCTACGAGCCTTGTTCAAACGTAATCCTGCCAATAGACTTGGTGCTGGTGAGTAAATTTAATAAAAGATGCTCATTACTCATTATCTTCACCGTTTCGAGATATTTTAAAGTATGTAAACATTTGTTTTCAGGGGGCGTAGAAGAGATTAAGCAACACTGTTTCTTTCAAACAATTGACTGGCCTAGCCTGTACACGAAGCAAGTCATTCCACCCTTCAAGCCAGCAGTATCAAGAGCTGATGATGCTTTCTACTTTGATTCCGAGTTTACTTCTAGGACACCCAAAGGTACGTTTTTTGGTACGTAACATAGGCCTACAGAGAAAGACAAATTGAGCCAAATACTTAGCATTTCATACAGAAACATTTATATAATTTTCTTTTCTTTTTTCAATTAATTAGAAAGTACTTATGACATAAATACGAATGTTTTTATTTCATTTTTCAAAATCTCTTATTATACTCATAACTACATGAAACTTTTTAAAACTTTGAAAGCTCTTATGCTACTTATCTGAAAACCAATTTTGAAATTATAACATTTTTCTGATTTTCTTGTCTCTCTCTTTCTCTTTATGGCTTTTGTGAAACGGTAACGTAACGGTGATGATGATGGTCTTGAGAATGTTTGATCTTGATGATTTTCTATGCAGAGAGTGGTGGCCGATTAACTTGTGAGGGTATACTCATTGACAAATTTTGTTTTAAGTAGTAGCTCTTGTGTCCTTTACAGTATACTTATTACGCAACCAAAATATTTAATCAGTACATCACCACTAATTAATGATATGATGTATAGTATGTATCGTCAGCAGAAATGCTGTTAATCCACTAATATTTTGTTTTGTTTTGTTTGTTGTAATTTTGAGTACTCTACTAATTGGGGTCAACCTAATTAATAAATACTTACCATTATACATCTTTGTAATTTTTGAATGTAGGATAACAAAAATGGTATAGATCACGACTCACGTGTTTTAGGAGATTGAACGAATTGTAAATCACTGTGCATGCTTCGACAGGCTCAGGCATTTTTGAGTAGACCAGACTCCTTGAATTTAGTCATCTGAATTAGTACCGCATGTAGACAATTTACAACTTCAAATTTTGTGTAGCAATAATTTTATTGTGTAAAACAAAATGTAAGTAATGACACCAGTAGACCACCATATTTTCAAATGACTGGCTTAGATAAACTAAAAACTGCTTGTTTTATCTCTCTGTTTTATATCTTGTCACAAATAGTTGTGAATAACTGCTTCACCAAAATCATAGTTCATGTTTTGTTGACAGCAAAATGTTAAAACATATCGTTTTAAAATAATCCGAACTTGAACTAACCTGAACATTTTTTCTTTATATAGACTCGCCAGGAGTCCCACCCAGTGCTAACGCGCATGAACTCTTCCGAGGCTTTAGTTTTATTGCATCTTGCTTACTGGATGACAATATGAACACCACGACTCCAAACAGCGCCACTAGTGGGACTACAAACAATGTTAGTGGTGTTGGTGGAGGAGGTGTTCCAGTAAACGTTACCTCTTCCACTGCAGCAGTCTCCGATAATAAACCTAACCCTGATATATTCCGTTCCGTGAGTTCTATTACCTTATCAAAATTTATCTTTAGAGACAGCAAAGGCACATTTGAGGAATAATGATTTATCGTATCTTTGTTTAAAAATAGGTGATACGTACATCAAGTATATTAGATGACTATGACATTAAGGAAGAAATAGCCAAAGGAGCGTATGCGTCGTGTCACAGGTGTGTTCATAAAATCTCCAAAGTGGAGCACGCAGTTAAGGTATGATTGGCACAATTACTCAAATGAAATATGTATAAAGTCATAGTTTTATCAACAGTTTAAAATCATAGTTATGAATTGATTAACTACTAGGTCATTGCTAAAGGTCGGAGGGAGTGGCACGATGAGGTTGACATTTTACTTCGTCACAGCCAACACTCTCATATCGTGACATTGTACAGTGTAAGTTTGTAATGTTTGTATAATACTAGCGATTTTGATTGTTTGAAATACATTTAATTCGAATAATTAATATTCATAGGTTTATGAGGACGCTAAGAACGTATACCTGGTCACTGAACTACTTCGAGGTGGAGAGCTCTTAGATAAGCTTCTAGCCCAAAAGCGATTTAACGAAAGAGAGGCAGCGGATGTAATGGCTGTACTTGCTGAAACTGTAGTCTATCTTCATAGAAATGGGGTATGGGATAATCATTTGGGTATTTTAATGCTCAACATCTTTATTGTTTAAAATGTGTTTAAAAACGTATTTCTGACACTTGATATTTGTAGGTTGTACATCGTGACCTTCAACCGTCAAATATTGTATACGCAGATCAATCTCAAAAACCAGAAACCCTAAGACTTTGTGACTTTGGGTTCGCAAAACAGTTGAGGGCTGAAAATGGTTTATTGATGACACCTTGTTATACGGCAAATTTTGTCGCTCCTGAAGTTCTCAAAAAACAGGGATATGATGCTGCCTGTGATATCTGGTCTCTCGGTGTACTCATGTACACTCTTTTGTCAGGGTGAGACTCAATTGTTTTTATAGTCAATTAACCCTGAGTTTATTTGTGAGGTTTAAAGTACTCATTTTTTGATGATATTGACCATTATTAGGCAAACGCCATTTGCAACTGGTGCCAATGACACTCCAGCGACTATTCTTGCACGGATAGGTACTGGAGAAATTGATGTGAAATCCGGTGGCTGGTCATACATATCAGATCAAGCCAAGTCTCTAGTATCAAAGATGCTGGATTTGGATCCGAGGAGAAGGCCTACAGCACAACAAGTTGTTACCCATTCATGGATACAGAATAGAGACACACTGCCCTCCCATTCAATTCCAATCGATTGTCCACCATCACTTAGGGTATGGCGCACCCAAATATTAACATTTTATAAGTCATTTTTCCCATTTTATGATTATGTACAGTACGGATTCATTTTACATTCAATTTGTTTGATCATTGTTTCAAATTTCAAAACATACTTAAAATTACGCGCATTCGTGTGTTTGTACCTATGCATTTTTCTTGGTTTACTTTTTACTCTCTACTCGTACAGCGAATGGAAAGTGCTTTTGGCTCCTCTTTCTCTACTATAATATTCTAGTCATGTATACAGTTTTTGCTCCAGAAAAAACGGAAAAGTTAGGTCTATTTTTAGAATTACCCTAAAGGTATGATATAGAAAAAGAAATCCAACTAGGTACTATAGCGTCTGAAAATACGAGCCTTTATTTCGTACCAGGCACTAATGGACGTGAATTTTCCAATGACTTATTTCCAATTACTTCGTATATGAATGAAAGTAAGTACTTTCGCGAAATATTGAATTGCTTATTTTGTTTGATTACAGAGTGCCATTCAAGCAACATATACCGCAATATCGCAGTCACCAAAGGCACCACCTTTGGGTCCTGTTGTCCAATCTGAGTTGGCAAGAAGACGTCAGCGGTCAAGACCACACTCTAGTACTGATATGTAATGTGTGATGTCCGTTACAGACCTGCAATCGATCAGGATGTAACCTAATCAATTCTTAATAAAGAGAAGGTAGAGCAGAATCAGATCCTTGTTACTCGCGACGTACAACAGCACAAGCAAAGCTACACTTAAATAAAACTATCCAAAATAATTTTTTAACAGACAACAGAGTACAGAATTAGACAACTAGACAACTTATATAGAATGAATTTTATTAAAGTGAATATTTGTGTATTACATATAAGAAATCTAATGATATGTTGTGTTCTTTAAGATTCAAGTGAACGAAACGGAAATGTTCTCAAGTTTTTTGAAATCCTTCAATCGTACTGTGACTTTGTATAGTTCATTATAGCTAAATTAGGTGCAAGCGTAAAGAAAATCAGAAAATCAAAGTAAATCCATAAAACCGAATTTCTTTTTCCCTACTCTGAAAATTACTTAACTGGTAGTTTAAAAGCGATTTAACGGTATTATCGTGTGTAATAAAACGAAATTGTGATTTGTAAATGTTAATGTGTTTATGAATAATAATAATGAATATAAAACGTTTAATTGTAAGAAATCGTGGCAATGTGAGCAAAGAGTATATTTAAAGGTTTTTAATGTGTATTATTGCTAGTAACTAATAAAAAGTTGATCTTGTAACTCATGTCATAATAACCCAGTCATTCACTCACTACAACTTTCAAAATATACTTTTTTAACTCCATTAATTAGTACAATCATCTATTAACATATTAACGTCATACAAATACAAAAGTTTAGACTAGATTCTTCATAGTACGTGTAATATATTATATTCAGAGTGTATCGTATTCATCGTTCTTGTCATTTTGTGTACTCGTCTTGTATATCAAATATTCAAAGTAATATCAGTAATAAATTAAATAAGTGGTAATATATCTACCGTTAACATTTTAAGTTTTAATGTTTGTATCTTACTTTAAATGTGAGCATTATTTTACATACATTTACTGGACTCTAAGTACATTGCATTTAAGATACAGTTTCCTCTTTTTTCCTTTTATAACGAATTATTATTATTATACTCTTGTAAATTTTCTCGCGTAGTTGATGAAAGCGTTGTGAAAATCTGTACATATTCCATAAAATCTTGAAGTTTGTAACACTTTAACCTAAAAATGCCATATTACCTAAATCATAACGATTCTTACCATTGTGTAGATTGTATTGGAAATTGGAACAATAATTAACGTATTTCTAATTATACATGTATGTTATTAGCATCAGTGTGAATTATTTCACTAGCGCAAACTGGTGGTGAAAGAACTACAGAGGAGGAATTAATATATACATTAATTCGTAACATACTATTCCAATTACTTTAATGAATAAAAGGTTTACATCCAGAATACGTGATGAAAAACTACAAAATTTTCCCTTTATTTGCTTCAATACTCATCATAAAATTGATCCGTTTGATGCTACTCAAATGGAAAGGAAAATATTATGGTTCATGTTACTAAAGGATTTGCATGATATGTCCTACTGAGATGGAAGCATACGGTCAGTTGATCCTTTTGAAAACAGAGGGGACTTTATGTGGCAAATGGGTTTTCCAGGAATTTTTATCAACCGAACAGACGCCAAACGCCAATGCAAGCATATAAACCTACAGAAATGGACAAGATTGGTTTATGCAATTCGATATAATAAGGATATGGATATCTGACTTCATGGCTGCAAATATGACAAGAGTTGTTTCTCTGTAACCGCAGTACTTGAAGCTACAAACAAGCAAAAGGTGTATTTATTTCCAAGAAACACTCAATAACCCAGCAAGCAAACAGTGGAAAAGGAAGTGGCCCCACGCCAATTGAACCTCTTTATCTCATGAATGTAGCTAGACATATGGTTACTTATCATCGTGGTAGATGGTTGCTTCCACGTACGATACTTTCTTCGTAGAAGATGGATAAACAGAGAATGTAATAACAACGTAAAATGGAGAAGTCCTATAGCCACAGCTTTTACGGTATCAATTTTATTTCTCTTTTGTCCTTTGTTCTTCCAAGAAGGAAGCAGTAAGCAGGTTTATTATGAACAAGTCATTGGATCGCCAATAAAATTTATTCAAGTGTATTCACGCTCTCTCTCTCTCTCTCCTTTCATTTTATGATATACACTTGCTCATTACTTTCGTTTTGCACTTGAAATTTTTCATGCGTATAGTTCGTGATTCCGAAGGCATTTTTTGGGGGCTCAAGTTTGGAAGAATATGAATGAAAAATGAGTATCCGTGGATGTATGAAAAGTAGACATTCTCAGAAAACCGGTAGTGAAATCGTAAGAATGTTAAGCAATTTTAGCAATGTTCAGCCGTAGTGCATATAGTATGCATTGTGAAATTAAAGTGAAGTAACCTTCAGCATAAATTTTTGAATTCATGTGTAAGAAGCAATGTGGCACGGTCATTCATATTTTATTGTTTCTCAAAGCATCTTAGTTTTAAATCTTCACTAAAAGAGCAAATTATCACGAAAGCCACAAAGGTAAGATGGGATGATGTTTTGTCTGTGGTTCCTTCAAAGTTCATGGTTTTGTTGATGCGGCAGAAACAAAGGAAGAAGCACACAAGCAAGGGAACAGTGGATAGGTTTGCGAGAAATCGTACAGTAGTTCGTTCATATAGAGCATCGGATTGGCTGAATGAATGGTTTTGTGCACTTCATATGCTATGTACCTTGTAAATTTGTATCTAGACTCTAGACATCTCGCAATTTCAATAACAATAATTTTCGAATACCAAGAATTGTAGCAAGCTCAGAGCTCTAGAGTAGGTTCCCCATAGTCTTCCCACACCTGTCCCAAAGAAGAATAGTCTTCCGGATAAATGCTAGCTGCAACTTCTCTGAACTTTTACATGCGTCCCTGTTTTTGCAATAAATACTCGCTTTTCGCACTCTTTTTTGCCGATGCAGCATAGAGAGTACCTAGTACTACCTAACTACATATGGATGAAAGAGGTACTGTTTTACGACTTCAACGTGATTGTGAGATTGTGAAACTAGTGGAATACCAAATAGGCTTTTCAATCACAGTCGATGTGATGAAATCTGAAAGAATTGCCTTTGGTTTTCTCCTCTCTTGTCATAAAAAGTCAGACGCAAAAGGGTCCACCTACACATCTACTGCTCATGTAACCCAAAGTCTTTGTTTTATGCTACCATATCATAACCATACGAACATAACATACGGAATATGAACATGAGTTTCAAAACTCTTTCAACAAAAATTCGAATCCTCTACATTTAGTAAACTAAACATAGTATTCGTATATATTTGACGCATTTCGGGTCGTACAAAGAAAATCAGAAAATATTCGGAGAGAAATCTTATTCGCCGTAAGTACAGGGTACATGCTGTGTAGCACGTCACGTACATCCCTTTCTTTTTACGGGACAAGTGAGTCAGACAAAAGGAGAAAAGTACGTGAAAATTCTTTCATCTGACAATGAATGAGTCACTTAATGACGGCGTTTGTGACACTGTGTCGACCAAGTCGACACCACTACTGGATACTGGTTCATGTACAGCATTTAATTACTTGAGAACCAATTACTGAGAGAGGGCAAATCGCAAGAGATATTTTTCAAACAAATTTATAAATTCGCATTTCCCAACTTCCCAAATTTCTAAGCTTGGCTTATAAAGTTAAAAAATCATGTGGAAATTAATCCTGCTGGAAGATATACAAATGATGAAATATGTAAGATACAAATATCTTATCTATGTATTTTAAAGAAAGTTATTCTTGATCTCATGTGCAATAAAACATATGAAGACAGTTTACGTAACAGAAAATCGTACAGAAAGTAAATTGATCTCACTACGCTATAAATCCATTTATTGGGGATAAACGCTAATAAAACACTTATTGGGTCGACCTGGGACGGGATTCATACCATCTAAAGGTCTCACACTTTCACAATAACAATATCCCTAAAACACGTCATTGCTTTTTACTATGTGTAGAAACAGTTTGTGTTTTTGTAAAGTAAGAAAACGTACACTAAAGGAAACATTCCTAACGTAAAATACGTATGCTCGCATGTTTCTTGTATGAATAATACGAGAACACTTGAGGACACTAGCACACTTTTTCGCCTAAAAAAGGAGCATTCAAGTATATTTAGTAGCTTAAAGGAGAAAAACGACATTTTTCATTCTTTGTAAGTCCATCGTTGAACTGGAGTGCTATTTTTAGCGCAATATAGGTGTACTCTAATGATCATTCAAGGCAGCAGTCAAAAGAAAGGCATTTAGCTAGACGGAAGAAGGAGGAACTTCTGTTTTTTCAAGTCCCCTTGGAATATTATGAAACATTTGTGCAAAAAATCGGTATAAAAAGATCTATGAATATTATGTACAATGTACACTATTGAATGTATATCCCATTCTCGTTGTGTGACACTAAAAAAGGGACCCTCACACACGTACTATGTGAATGACTGGATATGTATACAAGATATAAAAAAGTGTAGATGGATGAGTGACGGGAATTAGAGTTTCGAAAAGAAATCTTTCCACTTTCTCACTTTCCATGGTGGCCTCAGCTTGTGAGAGGAATATAAAAGTAGAGAGAAAGTGAGCGGACGCAGGAAAAAGGGAAAATTGTCCCCCGGGTGTTTTTACAGCTTTCTACTCATCATCATCTGCTTCTTCGTCTTATTATTTTGGTGACGTTGGTGTTACATAGTGGCATAAAAAAAACTTGCACTGTAAGCTCATCTATTTTCGTCACAATTCACGAATAGCAGGAAAAAACGGACAAGACCAAAAGTTTCACGGTACAAATAAACCCTATATACTATTTTGGTTATCATTTTATATTCATTCTCGATTTCGCTTCAAACGTTGTCTAGTAGAACCAGTTTTCGCAGTGTTACAGGAGAAAGCAACACCAAAACACCTTTGTTTACTCTCTGGTAGTTTGCAATTTGAAGGAAAAGTGTGAATGCTGAGTAGTGATAATTATAGATACATTCAAGTCGTATAAATATTATTCCTCTATGCGCGTCATAGGATGTATCATAAATCATTGAAACGAATCTTTATCAGTAAAATAAAAAGTTAGCTAGACTCTTTCTTTTTGACGCTATTTTTAAAAAGTCCCCTGACGAGGTAACCTCCATATTTGGTATCAAGTATATGAACATAATTCCGAATTATGATATCATTTTTTGCGTTGGTATTTTGGAAAATCCTAAAAATACTGAGAAGAATGGGAAAAAAGAAGAGGAGACAAAAATAAAACCGGGAGAGGAAAAACGTTGAGTCAATATAGATCCGGAATAAATAAAAAAAAAGTATGCAACATCTACACTACCTGCCTTTGTCAAGTAATTTAATAATATAAGTCCGGAATGGCTAGAAATGTATAGCCAATCGTATAAAATATCGTAACTGGCAGTTTGAGGCAGTAGTAGTGACTAGTGACGTAAATGCAAACTAAAACAAAAGCCGCAACTAGACCCACACCATATACCACAAAAAAGCCTTTACTTCATGAAAAGAAAGGAAACATTGTTCCTTTTTTGTCTGAGAATTTTTTGAAAGAATTATGGGTTCCCAATAATAATAATAAGCGGAGGGATTAGGCGTTATTTTCTGAATTGTGACAGATGAAACCTTCACACGTATAAATTCGGTGAATTCAATACCGCAGTTTTTCATTTAAGATGGGCACCAAGCCATCCTTTGTGTTCTAAAAATAGACTTTTCCAGCAGGTGGTATCTGGTAAATGAGAGTATTCTTATGTTAATGACGACATCAGAGTAAATAACATAATACCCTACTTGTAGTTTTTCTTACTTCATCATGCTATAAAAATGCTAATGGTGCTATTTGATGCTTTTTGTTTGGAGAGCAATGTTGCCCAAGCACTGGAAAAGGCGATTGGATGCCGTTATTGTAAGTGGCAGTTTTTCGATAAACAATGGACAAGACAGTGGTAAAGGTTTGAATAGAAAAATACTCTGCTAAAGTTCTACCTTCGTTTACGACATTTTTTAATCTTTATAAACAGTAGGAAAATGTATACCTACGCTAAAAATAAATCAAAATAGAGAGATGGTGTGTGGAGTGTGGAACAAAAAATCTCATGTTTGTTTTTGTTAGTACGCGTACGTAGACAAATCAAAATTTTTAATAGGCCAAAAGTAAAAATGTTTGTTTAAAAATACTGTGTTGCAACAGCTTCAAAATATGACCTTTATTTTAAGAGAGAAACGCTTTTCGCCTTCTTATATTCCTTTTGTAAGGATATCTAACAGAATATTAATAATTTCCTTAAAATGATAGGTGGTATCAAGTACAGATTGTATGCTCTTTTGCTATTTCAGGAATTGTTGTAAGCTATATCGTGTCTTATTTTGAGGTTTTAAACTTCCATTGGCTTTAGTTTTGAAAAGACATTTGCTTGCATAATCGCTTAAAATCATGTTTGTTTTCTGATATTATTTACTCTGCGATCTATGTTGGTGAGTAGTGAAGGTGAAAGTAATCGGGGGAAATGGATACATTTGAAGTGAGGAGTAAAACTTGTTGTGTAAAGTTCTTCCTCATCTTTGTCATTCAATTCCTATCTGGAATCTTAACCCGAGAAGCGTTACTGAGCCTACACACTCAACTCTGACATTTTCCAGTGGTGGAGATGGGGTGGGAAGGATACCATAGAAGTGGTGGCAACGGGGTGTGTATGCGAATTCATTGTGCACGAAGTACTTCTAAAAATGAAATTGGTTGGTTCAGATAGGAATATTATGGACTTTCTTTACAGAATGAAATTTCAAGCCTTTTATAGCACCTACGCAGTATATGTGAAAGTTACAAATACTCATCGACTACGAAGGAAAACCGCCAACAACTCACCATCATCATCATCATGTTCATCTCCTCCACGGCCCACATTATCATTTCGAATGAGAATCACAACAGGATATCTTTCAGACTGTATCAAGATGTTCAGATATTATAGGGATGAATATCATATAATTTTTAACTTATAATTTTATGGAATTCGATATTGAAAAATAATAAACTGAGGATCAAATAAAAATGAGTTTTCTCCTAAAAACTGTAAAAGTTTGTGTGGATATTTCGAAATTGCATACGTACTATGTCGAAACTGTTTCATTTGTCATAAAACTTTTAGTTTGTATAGAAAGATGTAAAGGATAAGGATAAGCAGGGGCTTGAGGGAACGCGTGTGGACACAATGTTACCCCTCTTCTGTACACTATCTTCATCTTCACCAAAGGCTATGTAGACAATATACCGTATGCTTCGTTTACTACTTGAGGAAATAGTTTGGCAATTGGAATATGTAGGTGTAAACTCTACAGATTTTTCAAGAATACGCCTTCTCCTCAAATTTCATAATTTATGTCATAACGCATATACTGATTGCCTTTGGTTAAAATAAATCTACAAAGCTATTTGCTTGTCTGACTTTCATTCTTAACCTTCATTTGTATTAACGGCAACAATGCCATGATTGTTGTCATAAAATTTTAGAGTAAACACCCTCAATGCTCCGACGAGTACAAACGTGAAATCATGAGTGCATTGCAACATTTAAATTGTTGAAGCCTGGAAAGCAGCAAATGCAAAATAAAACGACCAAACTTGAAAACAACTGCTTGCTTTTGAGCTAAAGGGACATAAATGATATTTAAAACCAAGTTGTATTTTTCTTTAAATATCGTTTGACCACTCCGTTGAAATGTCTGAATGTTTTATTGTATGATTATTGAGTAAATTATATCATAGCTGCTGGGTTCTCTTTATTCTAACGCCCGTGCTGCTGTTTTTTTTAATAAAAATATTTTTTACACGAATAATGACGAATACTATGAATGCTTGAAAATAAAGTGGAAAAAGTGTTAAAATATTTTATTTTGCTTAATAAAAAGAATGCAAACCCAATTTATGCGACATAAGCAGACAGGTAAATTTCTTTTTATTATTACACTATGAAATGAATATCTCCATATCTAGCACAACGAATAAAACAGGGAGAACACTATTTCGAGAAATGTAAGAGGAGCAAGTAAGAGAACTGGAAATTTTGCGTGGGTGGCAGTGGTGGTAATAGAGGCTATGGCCAGAGTAGACCAGTTCTTTCTTAACAAGAATCATGCAACTTTCTCCAACTCACAGAAACAATGTTCCCATACCCTTTCTATGATCTCTACCACCACCCTGTTTATCAACATTCATTACACCAATATTTGCTTTCTTTTGTCATTTAAAACGCACTGTTCATATTTCTTGTCCCATTATATTACAATATTACGTTGTACAAATAACAAGGACAAACCAACAACAAAAACGCCAACAGACCAAAAGACTTTCTACTTTCTTTTTATTGACCATTCTCACCCACAAAGTTATTTCTCTTGTGGTTTCGGTTTCTCCTTTTTACATTCATTTCTACCCCGGTTGTGGCATTATTATGGTTACCTCATTACAGTTGTAAGAACCTGTGGAGGAAGTATTCGCGCAAACACTGGTTCAGCTTTAATTTCATACTTGAGAGTGAGAGAACCAAATAAATAGATTACACGAAGAAAATGCAATAATAAACGGAAGGGTTTTCATTCATAATATTGTAAAGAAGCAAAGCGGATATTAAAATGCATAACTAACTTTTATTACTTTCACCAGAGTCATAGTACAACGCTAATTCTTGAACTATGCATGTATGTAAAGGTTGTGTATGTATGAATCAAACCCTCTAGCTGTTTATTAAGAGCACTTTTGTCACATGTACTTATATAGATCATAGCAAAACTTTAACCATCCAGTTTATAAGAAAGGAAAACTCCACGACATTTTTTGAAAGGCAAACTCGATGGTGTGGGTGTAACATTAATTTATAAATTTTCAACAAGTAAAACTTTTGTTTTTAGACGATTGCGTGTACTAATCCTATCGTCTTCTCATGTACGGTCCTCGCTTTTTCACAGTAAACTACAAGTTGAAAGGGAAGATAAGGATAAAGGTGTTTCGGTTTATGGCTCAAGCATTTTGTATTTAAATGAAAAGCCTATTACAAATATTTGGGTAGGTAGCAGCCCACCTGTAAAACGTACTTTCGATGTTGTGTATCGTGCTTTGTGTTGCTGTATCGAATTTACTTTTAGAGAATGAGTTTTTCTACTTTTTTGCAAATTACTTAAGACGAAAAGCCTTTTCATGTTGTGAGATTAAAAATCATTGCTACAAATGCCAAGAAAGAAATTGTTGTCTACTCTATTGTCATTTTTTCTTGTGCTTTTGTGGAAAGTGGAAGGCAGTAAACTTGCATTAGGGTACTTTCATGAGAATAGAATAAGGATTAACTTTCGAGCAGAAAGTGGAAGCACGTACTTACCTATATACAGTTATAGTATCTGAACAGGGTATTTTATTTTCATGTTCATAATATGCTTTTAGAAGCCTAATACTGATAATGACCACCTCCATATACATCTTTGTTTCTCATCGTTTGACTTTTAAGCTTTGCTCTCCTGCTTGAAAGAGCAGAATAAAAAAGTTGATGCAAGCACTAGATGACTGAAAAAGAGGTTGGGATTTATAGGATTTGCTAGTCATCTTGTCTGAAGATCCTGTAACAGGATGTTCTATCACTATTTTTATTCAATATGATAAGCCGATAAGAAAGAATCTAAAGAATTTAAAATATCCTCCTGAATCGTCTCAAGTACTGAGTATATTTAAAGGGCAAATGGCACAAACTTATTTTATTTGTAAAAGTGGAAAAGTATCATGATAATCAAATCTATAACTCAAGAGAAGTTGTTGGTCTGAACACGATCAACATTCCAATGCCGAGGTTGGATTACATATATTGCAAATCAATACTGCTACAAGTTCGACGAATTAGTACAGTCAACTAGAAATGGCGGCTTATCTTATTTTGCATGACTTGGCCACGTTCATGCATTCACGTGCATCGTTTCAAATTCTGCAAATGTGCGCACTCAAGTTCATATTTAAAAATACGAAAACATGTGCACTGTTGAGCAATCCATCTTAAATGCAAATTACCGCAGGTACATTTCTCGCAATCCAAAATTTTAAGAATAGAACATGTATTATAAATCAACTGTGCAAGTCTATATTATGCATGTTTATATGAAAGTGAAACACGAGTGACGAACAGACACGATAATATTACAGCAACTAACGCAGAGAGCTTACTCTATATGGACAATTTTCTTTGAAAATACAATTTTTTTGCGAATCTCAAATAAAAGTACGACACATCAATCGTAAAGTGAAAGCAAATAGAAATAGAATAAAATTTTGTGCATGAAAGAATAAAAATAGCCTCAAAGCGATTACCCAGCTGTATCTTTACATTTATAACAATGCTTCTTCTATCATCTCTATATATTGTTATATGGCTCGGGTTACTCGGGTAGTCTGCATAAGTTTTCCAGAAATCCATTTGGATTTTGTCTGAGTCCAAATTAAGATAATAATAATAATATAATGTTGTGGAGCTAGTTATAAAGTTGTGATATAAATATTTGTACTTGTATCTTGCCACTTTCTTTTGAAGATTTGGGGAATGCTGATGATGATAATGATGATGTTCTAGGCAGCTTGTTTGGTGGGAAAATAAATAGACGCATTCTAGGAAAAGGAAAATGAATCTTGTCTTGCTACTTGTGTGTATGTGATGGTGATGATGAATAAATCCCACATTTAGAAGCATGTTGTATTTGCGTAAGGAGATTGCTAAGAAATGCAAATGCAAACAGAATGACAACGCTTCAAGAAACTGGCAAGAATAATATGTCAAATGGTTTCGCGACGAAGTGTGTGCTGCTGAATAGTCTGTATTGTGCATGGTTAAGTGTATTGCTTTTCATCTAGCCTGATTTTACGCTACTATGCATATAACATTCATTTTCTTTTCATTTCCTCCCTTAAGATATGCTGGCTATATGTAGGTATACACTGGTGTCTACTTATGCGCTTATGCATTATAGAATGAAGGGACATGTGCATTAATTCTTACGCATATGTTTTTACTAGAATTCGTACATGTACACAAATAGAATAATGTAAAGCAGTGAAAATGAAGTCCCTTTTGTGGAGAAAGGTCTTTTCAGCATTTCATTTTAAGCGAAAAGACTTCGAATTGAACAAAGGGAACAGTAAAATGACACTTGGTTTCCTACCTAACAATGATCACACAAACAAACTATAAACCAAGGGATTGTTGTTGGGAAAGCACATCATGAACTTTTAATAGGGTTCATTAAAGGATCCAACAAAATTGAACCGAGACTTGGTTTTCCAAAAATAGACGAAGGATAAATAATATATATACGCATTCGGTTCCCTATCTTTCCAGCCTTTATGTCATTTTTACTTGTGATAATGTGAAGGGAAAAATAAGGACCCATTATTGCTCTCTTTCGCTTTATTAGCTAGTCTTCGTTGTTTTATACATCGCCGGGGAGCGAGGCTAAAAATAGTCTGGTTTATGATAAGGAGGATAAAGAAATGTTATTGATGATGATGACGATGAAAACTCGAGCAGATGAAGGAATTTCGGTATACATATAACGAGGAAAGTTTAGTTTTGGCTTCTGTATAGTAGTATGAATATACACAAAAGAATCTGCGATGATAGGAAAGGAAGCAATATAGCCGTTTGTGTACGTGCGGACTCCCTGCGTGTGCCGCACCAGACCAACACTACACCGCTGCTGCTGAAACAGATATAGAGATAGCAGGAGAGAAGGCTCATCTTTAATAATCCTTTTACACCTCACACCTTATTAACCGACTCCATCACCTTTACCACTACTGACTGCTATTTCCATCCATCTATTTTCTCTGAAAGGGATGGATACAGAGTTCAGGATGTGGGAGAGATAACAAGAGAAGAGGGTAGATAGTAAGATATTATGTTTATGCGATATCTGACGTGGTGCCCTTCCCCTTGTGATGTGGTGGAAATGGGATAACCCTCATTGATTGTTACCTGTGGTATATAGGTGCCTGAGTTCTGCTTATACGAACGAATATATATAATATACGATTTATTTTGATAGTGCACTATCCACAAGATATCATGCGAATGTGTGAAACAGACTTGCTAATGGATTTTCTAGGAAGGAAAGCGCAACCAACAAATCTCTACGTCGGTTTTGCTTACGCAAGCAAAAATAGCTGCAGTCCTCTCTTCTAAAACTCTCTTTCATTCCATCTTTCTCGCTCTGGGACTACTCAGCTGACTAAATAGAGACAAGAACTTATTTATTAAAAGAGTCTGTTAAAGGCACCAAAAATCCTTTCTCTTTATCATCATTGTTGCAATCACCATTCTTTTCTCTACACTTCAGACATTACGGCAAAAAAGCATCACAATCATTTCAAGGACCAATTCCTTGCAGTAAATCACATGCTCAAGTGAAATTTGTTGATTTCAAGACACGAGTCGAGAAAAAAAACCTGTACGTCATGGTTCATTCATGTCTTCCGTTTCATTCACAAAAAGTAAAAGAGAATTTAGGCATGTGAAAGAAATGCTGCAATACGATAAAATATGTGTTACCTAATTGCACCTATAGGTTTAGTTTTTGTCTGAACATGTACAACTAGGTCATAAGAATGAAGAAGGGGCTGTGTGCAGAGGGTCCTAAAGAATATTTGCATGCTTATGAATTAGCTTTGTTGTAGTACGCAATAGTACAAATGCTCATGTTCAGTAGTCTAAATTAAGTGCTTGGACATTCAAAGACGGCAGCACAAGCACGTACCTGAATAAAATGAGAAATTAATCTTCTATCACATTCCTCTTCATTGTGAATTTGGAATGACCCCTTCGCTTTCATCCATCTTTCATATTCATTACGGTTTTGCCTAACAACTTTTCTAAAAATACCTCTTTTCTGTGGAAAAAGGCCATACATACGTCTCACAGCGTTGTAACTGTAACATGTGCACACATGCATAACACACATTAAAAATAAAAGAGCCAACCACGTTTCCTTCATGCTCGTTAGCCATTTCTCATGATGGTGGCCGTCCTCTTCATTATCATCAACAAACATCTACCAAAAAAGTTATGAATGCTTCTATGCAAAATTATATCTCGACACAGAGGAAAGGTGACTGTTTGCTGTCGTGAGAAAAAAGAAAGGAGAGAAAGCTAACAACTTTCATCTATCACCATCAACACCACCACTCGTAATAAATATAGACAGAGCACAAAAAAGGTATAAACGCAGCAGCACATTTTGGGTTCACTAGTACATAAAACAAAAAAGCTCAGTTTTTGACCGTATCAGAGGAGAAAGCATATGTAAAGTATGCATGTCTGCCAGATACACATCTCTCCTTCTCCCGAGTTGCCTGCTCCAAAGTGTGACTTTTGCTTTTCATTTAGAAAAATTATGACTGTTTCCCTAAAGCCCTCTCCGCCTACCACAGCGTCACACCATCACCATTCCATATACCACGAGTTATCGTTGTTACTCTTTTTGGCCTGCATGCGTGTCCTTGTTTCCTCTTCTTCTTCGTTTTTAACTTGCCTTCTCCTTTTTTGAATGAATGAAAAAACTTTTATTTTTTTGCTTTTTTTATGTACACAAAAGTAATAGCTCTAGCAGCAGTGATGGTAATGGCGGCGGTGGTGTTATAAATGGCCATGTTGCTATTTTTAGCTTGGCATTCCCTACTTTTTTATAGCATTTTGTAGTATTTTTGGAAATATGTGTCGAGGCAGTATTTAGGGAGAAAAGGTAGTAAGATTGTGAACAACTTATAAAATATCATCATGCCACTGCCGCCATTCTACTACCACAACATTCCATGTAAAGTCTCTAATCTACCAATATGTGATGGCGATCATGATCATGGTGATAATAATATCATGTAACACTTGCCGCCTTATATAAATTGGTGTGTATCTTGCTTGTGGTGGTGTGAGTTTGCAAAATGTACAGGGTTGACTGAGGAAATAAAAAGGTGAAGAAGAAGGAAGTTAGATATTATAATGTGAAACATGTGGACTACATACGTAATTACCATGCTGCTCTCTTTCTTTCCCACCAGGTAACCAGAAGAGGTTTCTCAGTGTGTACACGAATAAAACACGGAGCACATTCCATTCATCTTAAGCTTCTCCCCTCTTGTGTTTCTCTTTCTCTTCCCCCTCTCTCCGCTCATTTCTTATTCCTCTCGCTGAATCTCAATGTCTTAAAGGAGAAGAGCTTGTTTAGTTAGCGTGAGTAACAACTTTGTTCACCACGACGTCACACCTGTGCTCCTTAACGAACGAGCGACCCAAATACCTTTACCCTAATGCTGAATGAAGCGACTTCACCTGCTTAGAATTCAAGTGGGAAAATTGTCGGTAAAACTCCTCTTGCAAATGTCGACGAATGATGATAAAATGCCTTGAAATGACAATTATTATTGATATTAATATTATAACTACAGCGGTTATACAACCTCTACTGCCCTGTTGTCGTCACCACTCAACCAGCCCTTCAGAGATGAATGCTGCACAGGGCTAGCTTGAAACGACCGTGAAATTGCTTGTGAATGAATACATACGCGCATTCTCTGTTCGTCATTTTCCTACATTATCTAGCATTCTTGTCTGTTTCGAGTGGGGCAAGTAGAGTCAAATGCCTCAGTGCAGAAGCTAAAAAAGTGCCTTGGGTTAAAGTAGAGTGCTCACTGCCTTTTTCTATTTTTTGCGGATTCCCTTTTGGGAATTTTGTAACTGACGACCAACCACTGGTCGACGGGACAAGTACGAGGACGAGTGAAAGCGAAAAGCAGTGTATATGTAGCAGCGAGAAAAAAGTGAGGCGAGGGTTGCGTTTGGTAGGACAAATAGAAAATGGATTTAAAGCACTTGCCGCATAATACTCTGAGCTGAACACAAGTTGCATTTTCCCCTTCATACTTTACGTCTTCTTTAGTTCTGAGAGGTATATGTTGTTGGAATAGATGAATTCCAGAATAAAACGCTTCATTCTTGACGTGGATGAGCTTGGTGATGGTGATATATGTATTTGTGTAGAGAAAACTTGGAAAAGTACCTTGGCTTTGCTACTTCAGCTCGTGAACTAATATAATATTGTAATGTATGTGCATACACCATTACAATTTTTATATACACAAGCAAACAAACAAACAAAGGAATGCCGCAGCTGAAAAACTTGCGTGTTTACAGGTAGTAGCTGAGTAGTAATCCAACTTTTGGAAAATAATATTATTATGCGGGTGGCTGACTATTATTCAAATATACACACCGAATATAATATACATTTAATATGCTTCTTGCATTTACCTGTAAAGTTTCGTGCACAATATATCTAATATCTATAAAGTTACTTTTTACGTGTTTATCGTATCAACTGGTATATTTTATAGTCACGAAAGAGAAGAGTCATATTCTTATCATCATCCTTCAAGGAATAATGCGTGGGCGGATAGGAAATGTTTTCTCCAGGCAGAGTACAGAAAGCATCGTATGAAAAACGCTGTATATTGCAGTAAAAGTGGATGGAATATTTCATGATGAAGTAGAGAAATGTTCGTTTTCTCCTCTTTGGGAAAATTTTGTTCCGAGTCCAATCTAGTATCATTTTTCGTTATGCTACCCCTTTCACTTTTTTTAGTTAAAAAAGTCAGCAGGACACCACACCACATTGTCATTTCTAAATTTTTTTTATACCAAAGAGAGGTTGATAGGTATGTTCATAGTAAAAATCTCACTCTTTAAAATTTTAACTATAGGGGCACAGAGAACCGTTTTTTTTTCGGGATTTCTCCTTCGGAGCTTTTAGGAAAGTTAAACTAACTGGTTTTGCTCAGGGAAATGAAAGACATCAATTGGATGTCCCCATATTGCACTTAAAGCGAAAACGAAGAGCCTTTTTATTCCCAATGAAATATTCATTCCAGGTGTTGCGTTGCTCCATCGGCAAGTGGACTCGACTCTCTGTATAGTCACACCTCAGGGAACATTATTTTACAGGAATGCAATGGAAGAATCTCAATTTTTCATTACAAGGTAAGCATTTCATATGACTGCATTTTTATAAAACATTGAAAATCAACTTTTAAAGAATTGGCGGTAGCCAGAAGGATGTCTCATTTGAATTCTGTATTAAATATGTTTTCCACGGGATTTTCTGACTTTTGACTAACCTTTTCCATACATCTAGGCTATGATACTTCAAGAGAAGATTGCCATATTGAGTTTTTAACTACTATAGAAGTTTCCATCACGGAGGCATTTTTATGTAGAAAAATCCGTCGAGGAAGTTCTACCATTAATAATTATAAGGAAACATGTCTTACAACAAGAATGACTATGAAAAGAGTCGACTATATAGTGCTCAAGTGTTTACCTGCATTGCAAAATGAATAGAAAGAGAAGGGAAGACCAGGGCTATAAGGTTGCACTGAGGTGGTAGATGGCTGCTGAGATAGCTGCATCACAATGAGCCTCTGCTTCATTACCATTAAATTGTGCATGTCGCATATGTATAAAAATAATTCTGTTGAGAAACAAGTTTTTTCGGTGTGTAGTAAGTAGTAATACGCCGGTATTACAAGAAAGATCTTTTTCATGGGACCCAAAAGTTATTTGTATGCATATAAGAAAAGCAGAAGGTAATAATAAGAGCTGACGATGCCTGATTAATTAACGTGACAGTCATTCCATGTTTCTCAAAGTGTGTACGATCATAAAAGGGAGCTTGTAGAAAACGGAATCTGCTGGGGAGAGAAAACGCGATTGAAATCATTTTCAGCTGTTGCTGTATGTCTAATAATACAAAAATATGTCCCTATCAAACAAACGAACTTTATTTCACTTGCATGCACTCATATAGATTCACATACATAGACTCAATAAGCTAATTTTCATTTTCTCTATAAAAACTCACCATGAACCATAAACGAATAAAATATTACTGCGAGGAAGTATATACATTCGTTTCGTCTACCTACCTGGTTTCCTTTTCCATTGCTTCCTTCCTGTTTCTATGAATGTTGGTCTGATGGTAGTCAGTAGTCCCCTTTCTCTTTTTTCTGCAGTTGGCTGCCTGCATGCATTCAATGCAATGAAACATTTTATTACCTAAAAGCCCTATACTACATACATATTATACCCAACAAGTGGAATGAAAACTGCGTGAAGTTAATAAATAAATAAAATGGTGGAAATGAGCAGGCTGTATGGTGATTTTATTGTATTTTGGCAAATCGTGTGTTCCCGACATTTACGCGATTACGTAAGCTGTAAGAGCTGTAAATACACTAAACGATTTCCTGAATCTTCTCTGCAGACTGTAAAATGGCAGTAAATGTATTTCTTTGCATAAATTATTCAGTCAAGGTTATTTAAATGAAGTTTTTTCTCTGTAAAACGACAAAGGTAATAAAAAGTGAAAAAATACTCAAACGAATCCACTCCAAATGATGACGACAAAGCGGTGGTGGGGAAAAAGTTCATGTTTCCAACACGGCATCAGTCAATTTAGAAGTCAACTTGAAAAGCAAGCATAATATATAAAACAGTATTCAATATTTCAAGGAATACCGAATATTTGCCATTTATGATCAGCAAACGCTGGACTAAAGTAAATACATGAGCAACGTAATGATGTGATGACAATCATTATTACTTACGACTTCTTGGAACCTGGTTCTACAAACACAGACAGTAAAACATGGACAACACATAATAATATACACACACATCAATATTGACCCAAGTTAGGAAAGCACCTTCAGTCATGCATGAAGGAAGTGAAAAGCAATGGGATGATGATGGTTGCTATTTTGTGTCTTTCTTTCTCATGCAAAATTTCACTTAGGCACGTAGTACTCACCATATTATCGGCTATAAAGGAGTAAAACGGCAAGTAATATTATAATTATGAGTAATTTCCAAACATGGAGCACAGGGAGGGTTGAGCGAGTGTTAGTTAGCAGGTTATTAAAATGAGTGCCAACATGACTGTGGGAGGAATCACACTCTCTTCCCTCCACAAACAAAGAACAGCCCCAACAACAACAGCATAGATGAACAACTGCAAAAAAAATGTCCCTCCTCCCACCAGAAACGAAATTATCCACTTTTATTGAGTCATGCAAAAAAATACAAATGTGTTTGCACAATATTATTATTGTGTCATGTACATTAGCTGACAAGTATATATTATTATTTTGTTACATGTAAAGTTATATTCTTGTTTTATACTTGCAAAAGGTCCTTGACTGAAGACAATTACAAGAAGGGAAACGGAAAGTAGACGTGCTTTTAGGAGTTAAGCAAACGCTACGGGAGTTGCTCTTTGGACATTTCGGACAGGTAAAAACAAAAAGGTGTAATATGAGCACATAATATTATTTTAACATGATGACGTAGGTTTTGAGGCCATAATATTATATCAATGGGTGTTTATCTTGAATAGTTATATTAGATGATGAACTATACATGAATTCAAACAATTTATGCCCCTATTTACACCAAAGTAGGAAGTACATACAGGCGGAATAAACCTTTTCCAAGAAATTTCTCGTAGACACTCTTAAAGTGGTACTAATATCTTGTGATGTGTGGAAAAAGTGAGTGTATACGTGTGAAAGCACTTGTCGGTCAGTACCGAATATATATAGAGAGAGAAAATAAAAGTTTGGTTTTATTATTACGAAGAGCCTATTCACCATTCAAGCCAGGGCACGTCGTATTTTACACAGGTCGATGATTTCGCTGTTTGTTTTTGTTGTTAAAAACCTACACACCCCGAACAAGTAGAAAATTGCATGTGTCACACGAAGAACATCGTGTGCTTCGTGTTGGCAGAGTGTATAGTGGAGGAATGAAAGAATGAGAACACTCATTCATATATGACGATGATATTATGACTTTCCATGTTTCCCACAGCACAATTCTTTCAAATTGAATAAATCATGCCATTTCTGCAGAATTTATTGGAGGATTTTGCAGTAAAACATACATTATATCAATGTAACAACATCATCATCGCCACCACTCGTGCCACCTACGCGTTTAAGCAATCAGGGCGAAGGGGTACATATAAATATGTATTGTAAAAGTAAGAGTGAAAGCTGTTTGCTAAAAATTTGTTTGTTGTTCGCATTTCTCTACTTTATTTAGTACTTTCCGTCCTCGTCAGCTTTGTCGGCTTTGCCAAACCCATACAAATAAAATGGCCAAGTCATCAGAATCATTCATCACCGTCCACAGTCCAAATCATCATCAGTCATAAAAGAAAATGGAATGAATGGAACGCAATACAAAGGCAGGGAAATGGCGAAGCGCCGCGGTGAACGACTGAAGGACAAAAACACGGAATTGTCTTACGACATTTACGAAACAAAACTTTTCAGACGTATGTACTCAGTGATTATGGTCACTGATTCATTCCGCAGTTTATGGCTGTTATTATGTCACTTAAGGACTTTGAATGGAAAGTGTGTAAGAAGTTTTACTTATATGCTTAAGTATTGCAGTTCAATAGAAAAGCGCCATGAGTCATTGAAACACAATGAAAGCAGAATGAGAAAGAGCTAATGTAAACTTGCGACTAGTTTGTGAGTCTAGTTTGCGTTTGTGTAAAGTTTATTGATTGGATGAGCCATTGACTATAACGTTTTGCAATATTTTTCTAACATTTGTCCAGTGAATGAGTCAACTTTTACAGGGTTTCAGATGACGAATATCTAGTAATATGGCAGTTGAGTAGTTTTTGAGCAAATGAGTAAGATGTGATCTTCATGCATTCATGGAATCATGGAATGTGTGTGGAAACGTATGTGGAGTGTGGACTGACAAGTAGTTCTTAACAATCTACTAAAGTTTTCAAGAGCAGACAATTTTCACACTCCATCTGCACAAACGTTAGAGAGATGGCCCATGAAATGGAAGATGCACTTGATAATACTTATCCGAGATAATATCTATTATAATAAGACTTTGTACTTTACATCAGTTTCCTGTCTTTGCCAGTAAATAAATTGACAACTATTTATTTCACATACCAAGTTCAACTCAATCAAACCCGTAATTACAGTTGAGCGGATGTTGGGTATTATTACGATTACGTTATCAACTTTTACTCTACTTCTATGAATCTAAGGTACGAATTTTGCTAATTACCATGTTGTGACTGCTTGACGATCCCTCCTACATGACAAAACACTACATGTTACCCAATGAAGGAATGACGTTGGTAGTAAATTTATTGCTGCCATTCTTTCACGTGCTGAGTATTTCCTTTCAATCATTCACCTCGTTATTCGCGGCTTATGTATGCAAATTCGTAGACTACCCAGTTGTACTCTATTGTTACGAAATCTGGCTACTATATGTTCGATCTCGTTGGCTGGGTCGTTGTCATTGCGAGTGGCTCAGGGTGTCGAATTTCAAGAGTTTATGTTTCAATGTTTCATTTCAATTACATTCGCAGTGCTGACTGTGACAAGTGATATGTTTATTTCATAAGCCGGAAGGTAACCATTGTGTAGAATCACGTCAATGTGTGCCCAACTGTAAGCTGATAGTGCAAATTAAATATCGATTTATACACAAATGTCTCGAGTCCTCCGATTTATTTCAGAGAGATTTTTAGATCATTTGCATATTGCTGCATTATTGGCATTGACAAACAAGTAACTCAAGTGGTTGATTAAAGAAGAAACGAAGTATATCAAATAAGCTTACAAATTAATATTTAGCCTGGATAATTTGTTAGGAAAACGTAAAGCGAAAGCGGCAACAATCCCCACCAAAAATGACTTCAGTCGCACTGAAAATCCCAAATCCGTATTAAAATAATTAATTTAGAAGACTGGACCATGCATTTGCGTGCTTTCATCAAAATGTCATTGTAGCGGTGTAGTAAAATGATTTCTCTATTTGTTGTCTATAATATATATGTATACATAAAAACAAAATGATGTTGATTGTTTGCTGCCCAGCATGACAAAATCCACAAAAGTTTGTCCTTCGTTTTGTGTTTCAGTACACACGACCAGTGAAAGTCGTGTAAAAACTTTTGTAAGGCAATAATAGCAGAAAAGTGAAAGGGTGAAGAAAAAACTTTTAAGCCTGCCGATAATGAAGGGGATTTAAAAAGAGAGCAATCAAAGAGCTGAAGAGTCTCTTTTGTTTGCGTAAAGATCTAAAATGAAGAGAATGAGGAAAAGGATTTGAAATGACGATGATGTTTGTGGAGATGAACACTACTTAAATGCTCACTTGCTCACAAAAAAATACATACCTATCTGGCAGACAGAACCAAAGAGAAGCAGAAAGTGTCACAAAGTTGTTTGTTGTTTGCAGCTTCAGTTTGAAACAGAAAGCACGCTCTTGTTTATTTACAAAAAATGAAGGGTAGTGTGCTAAATTGGGGACATAATGGGATTTTAAACGCATTTCATTGGTATGTCACTGACTGGTAGTAACGTATTTGTACTATATGAATGACGATTGATTTCACCCTTCTTTGATAAATGTGTCTTCATTCGATATTGGCTCCGGCTAAACTAATTGCAAGTGGAGAACCTAGACTTGTATTAGCTTAGAACATGACCTTTCACTTCAAGACTGCAAGAATAGCTACATACTTGCTAAATGAAGAGATGCTTTTTGAAGAGTCATTCACATCTTGGAGCTTTTGCGTATGGCATCTTACACAATTCTTTCATTTGTATCGAATTACTTCAAGTGTTGGGTGATAGGTGAAATGAAGAGGATTTGTCAATTTTGTCGGTAAAACTACCATCCAACTTTCCAGCAACTTCGGCACACAAACAAGCGCATTCTTCAACATCAACTTGCGCTTAAACTATTTCCCATTTATTAATGACGACAAGACTAATGATGAGTGATGATGATGATGGGATGACTACATCATCGTCCAAAAATAAAGGACGAGCTGCCGACCGAAATTCCTTTATTTATTTGGAATGAGATTTGATATTAGTAGTGATAAAAATATCTCTTTTCAATCCCAGCTACCCCTCTTTTACAGATTAAACTTTATGATTGCTACTAAGCAGATTTGTACATTGAGTAATCTGTCTTATGCCATTCATTTGTGACTGTTTTAGTATTTTTAGTTTCTTGAGTTAGTTAATTCCATTGCCTTATCTACTCATACATACTTGTACACGTGTAGTTGGTTATAGGTACATCGAAGCGGAAATTCTTACGGAGCACGAGAGCATTTTAGATCCATCATCAGATATGGCAATCTGAATTTGGTTCCCCCCTCATCAGGGATTTGGCATGAATTAAGGGATTTCGAGAAAACAGGGATTTTTCGGTGGTATCATTTTCTTCTCATCAGGGATATTCGACAAAAATTTAACAAATTTCAGGATATTTTCAAATCTCAAGAGGGATTTTTTGAGTTTACCAGAGATGTCAAATTTTGTGCTCCCGAGACATTTGTAAGAATTTCCATGCCCGATTTAGATGATCTAAGTACACTTACAAATCGTTATACAATTGCAAGTAGCATGGAAAGATCATCTTGATATTGCCAATCGTTATATCATTCTGTATGAGAGCTGGAACTCAAAGAACCCTTATTCATGGACTTTAACCAATAGCGTACTATTTTAAGCAACAAAAATGAAATACGCATTCAAATTTCTTGTGATTTGTTTACTTGACATGCTTGAAAATGATAAGTGCTTATTCTTTGCAAAAAGATTTGGATGCTATTTATACGAACCTTGATAGTAAAGAGAAGAGGGAACCCGAATTACGAGGGTGAAGGGGCATCATAACATGTAATCCGCCTACGAGTGTTTTCACAAAAAGAAGCTGACCATCAGATACTTTTTGTTTGACAAGTTTTTAAAGAGTTGTTTGCTATACTTAGATAAGATCTTTTACTAGCTTATCACTTTTATACTATCCTGGATTATTCTTAAACCTTCGATGATGGTATGGTAGAATGTTATGATGAATCTTTTGTAAACTACAAAAATTAATTAACTTCAGCCTTCTTTTCTGCAATGTACATAACATACCAGAGACGGGAAATTTTCTTTTGCATCTCTCTGCAAACACAAACAATTTTCTAATTTAACTTTGTTGCATATTATTACTGATCTGTTCTCATTAAATCAAAGTCTAATTTCCAAGAACCTAAATTAATCAAACGATTTGATTCAAAAGCAACCTTAGTTGTAATTGTTTTTCAATTAACTTTGAAATATATTCAAACAGGCATATGTGTTAACAGCCAATTTGATCCCGTCAACGTTCCAAAATATCAAATGTTTCAAATCAAAAATCTTCATGTTCAATCAATTTTAACCGCCCAGTTTAAATGCGTTCAAAGCAGATAAAGGCACAATTTCGACTTCTAATGAATGTGTACTATGCTATATGAATTATGTTAAGTAACTCTGTGGCTTCAAAACTGAAAATTGTAGCATAAATACTTGAAAAATTTATCTATAAAACAGTTATTACCTATATATAAAAACACCAAAAAACAAGAAAAAAATCGGACTAGCCAGTTTGTTCTGAAAGTGAAGTTGTAGTTTTTCTACTTGCATGGTGTGCTGCTTGACTATCTCTTTTGTACAATCCATACAGATTCGCTCAGATTTTCTCCCTCATTAAGCAATGAGCAGTGAGGCAAGGGGCGACGAGCAAAAAGAAGGAAAACTGGATGGAATTAACCAACCACATTACGTAATACTCGTGTCGGGGTTTTCTCTTTGCTTTCTGTCCTTTCTCTGGATTAAACGTGTGAGACAGCAGAGGTTGATAGAAAAGCAGTATGCATAAGCTAACGATAAGCTATGTCGTAAGCTAAATATATCATACTTTGGTATGTGCATTTAGGATACCTATGTAGTTGTAGTAGTAATTGATCGATATCTGCAAATAATTCTATTAGCCTAATTACCCGATTTTGTTGAAGATTGTTTTGTGTTTTACCTGTAGTCCTACAATTGTTTTTGAAAAATTTCTACGGTAGAATTGACTCAAAATTGACATACAGGGGTAACTCTACGCGTAGATCCCAAATCCGTAATAAAAATGCGGCCCCTATACTTCCTGCAGAACTACGGACAATTTTTCAAATTTATGCAAATTCAAATGCGTCATTTACCTTTAATCCTACAATTGTTTTTTTTTAAATTTCTACGGTAGAATTGATTCAACATTGCTACCCCTTGCTATTATACATGGGTATTATTATAATGTAAACATCCATCATGAAGTATGAGAAAAAAATATGCATTGCATTACTTTATGTGGTGAAATGAAATTACTACATTGATCTGTTTGCTCTGCATATTATGCTTACTATTTTACTAGTCAAAGACATTGCATCATATCAATTATCCATAGTTTGTGATAAATACAGTAAAAACTTAAAGAAAGCACGACAGTGCTGTCGCAAAATGCAAATTTGTATGATAATATGAACTTTTAATAAATGTTCTCTCGTTCTTTTACATTCGTTAGTAAGATACATACTTACAATGAACACAAATGTATACAATCTTATTCAACTTGAGATATTATCAAAACAACAATAATTTGGAATTAAAGATAAAAATTCCCCATATCCTAACGGAGGATGGGATCCTATAATGCTGGCAACATTATCGCCAAGCTTGTGCGTTGGCACAAATGCAAATAGTGTTTTATACCTGGGTCTTAATAAATGATATCTACACGTGTATCCTGAAACAATCTAGATTCAATTAAGTGTTTTCAATTGTAGCATTCGGTCTAGAAACTCAGATTTATGTGTATATGTCCTTTCTATGTATTTATTGGAGATTTTACGGTATTTAAGAGCCATTAAAGCTAACGCTTCCTAATTTATCTTCTTCCATGAGTTTTCACCTCTTTCAATCTACATGACCAGTGCTTTGGTTTTAATGCTCAGCCATAGCCTTAAAACCAGGGGGTGAAGATGCTGGCAAAATCAACAAAAAATTTTTGTGATTGTCCTCGAAAAAGATAGAACATATTGTTG